>WOGJ01024933.1:0-10917 GCA_015342185.1 Leptinotarsa juncta | reverse complement strand
TTATCATGGTCACTTGTGATGTTTGGGTTTCCATATAAATAATTGAGCAACATTAAAATGTCAGTAATAATTTGAGTTTTATAAAAAAAAATTAAAGGTTGCTGAGGCGTTAAAAATATTCTTTTAAGATACATCCAAGATACAGTGGAACCCAATTTGACATCAATCAAATTAATAAACGCAGCTAGCAAAAGTTGTGTCCGGACATTGACTGATTCTGTCACATTTAGCTTCTTAATGAAAACTGATACTTGATACTTTTACACGGTTACAGATAGCTCAAGACATAATTTCCTTCACATTTTTATGTGATATGATATGAAACTTTTGATTGTCGTTAAAGAATTGCTAGGGATGTACAGGTATCTAAATGAAAAAAATGTTTCAGTATTACAATCTTCGTTCAGGTTTGAAGGCCGTCGTGGTTTGGAACTGTATCCTAAACGTTTCGCCAGTACGAGTGGCTAGCTTCTTCAGAGGTCTATTCATCCTTATGGTTCACCGATGAACCAAACAGTGCAGTACAAATACCTCATTAGTTTAGATTGTTGAGACCTGTAGCCATATCGCTTCATTTTCTTTCGTTTATCGACTCAGATGAAATTCACTAATTAATGACGCATTTGTATTCTTTCATGGACCCAACAGTATTAAATTAAATAATATTACACCTTTGGTACGTACCTCCTTCGCCATCAACATCACCAACAGAATCGATGGTTGTGAAATTTTCCAAGTTATCTTCCTCTGCAGATGCATCACTGCTATTCTCCATTCTTTGCTTGCGCTAAAAAAAATTTTAATGAAACAAATGTTTCAAAGAAATGAAAGGCAAGTTTTGATTAAATAATAAAGGTGGCCAAACCAAAAATTCATGAAGCCTGGAGAGTCCAAGACTCCAATAAAAAAATTAAATCAAAATAACATTTGTAAAAAAGATTTTTTGAAAGTGCCCTAGCAAGTCATTAACTTGGGAGTTTCATTTCAGGCTGCAATTTGTGACGAAAGATGAGATAATTCTCCAATAACTTTTTTTTATTCAGCCCTTGTTTCTTTTTGCAATCTTCATCAGGGCAATATACTAATTAACAAACTAGAGGGTCGCTCTTTCACACTTTCATCAAATATTCGTTCCATATTTGTTTTCAAATTTCAGCCAGATACATTTCAGCAAAATGTTTATGTAATAGTGGTGTAGTTAAAAAAAATTGAAATAACATTATTTAAAACTGCAGTAACGTTAGTTACAAATAAATGTGGTAAAAAACATAGAAAGTTTCAATTCTCTTTTCTTCATTATGATTTCCTAACACATACTAACGGCTACATCCATCAATTTATGGAAAGGTTCTAATTGAATCTGGAAGGAACGGTGATTGGGTACAAAGTGTATTATCTACTTCGGAGTTTTAAAATCCAAAAAACTGAAGTAATCCAATAAAGTTACTGCATCAGTTGAGCATGTTTTTTGGTGTTGTAGTGGACATGTTAACTGAACATGTGCGACTAATTTGAAAAAAACTCATTTGAAGTAATAGGAATTCAAAAAACGCCACAAGCATCACTGAAAACCCCATTTGAACCCCACTTAAAGAAATAGTGTTCTAAAAGAGAAATCTTAGCTGTTGGCAATGCGACAAAGGGGCAGAGGCAGTATACTGTTTTATGCGATGGTGAGGCACTAAATTACAATAGGCGAGTAATAGATAAAGGACGCATGCAAATTAGAATAGGAAACAAGATTTTTGGAATGTGTGCCTTAAAGACAGAAGAAAAAAGAGAATGCAAAGTTTGCCACAGACTTGGAAGAAATGGAATAGGATGGCCCGAGTAGTGAAAATATCTGTATCAGTTATTACATGTAATTGACCAATACTTAATGAAAATAGTTGATAATGTTATAGCTAAAAATAGTAACTTCTTTACAGTTACTAAGGTTATTTTTCTATGAAAATAAGCAAACACCAACGATATCAGCATAATACTTCATCTGTGGAATAATTGCACTTTAGACTGCCGCAGAAGATGAACAATCCTAAGCATCATGACCAAATGCCAATATTCAAACTTGATACAATAATGAATATATGAAATAACAAGACTTTAGCGGGTAAGAAATAGAAACTGGTTTCTTAAATTTTGCAAATCAGAAATCAACATTCATGGCAAACCACTCAATTCAGACACCTACAGAAGTGAAACTTCAGATGTAAGCTTCAAAAAATAAATGAAGTAGAAGGCTAGAATTTACTTACCTTCATGTGGTCGATGGAGCACAGATGGTTCTCGAAAATCATGGGGCTCTTGAACGTAATATTGCACACTTTGCAGTACGGCATCAAAAACTTCTTCATATTCTTGTGAGCTTCCGAAAGTTGATGCACAGCCTTCTTCTGTTTGTAATTTAGCTTGCAGAGTGGACAGAAATTGGTTTTGGTGGACAATTCATCACTACTCTTCTCAAGTTCGTTCTGAGTATTCCTCTGGGCCTGTCTCATCTGAGCCAGAATACCCTTTTGTTTCAAAGCGACCTTCCGCATGGCGAACAAGTGAGTCTTGCTCTGAAGATGGATTTCGTATTTTCTGAAAGTAATCGCCTTCACCGAACATTGAGGGCAATGCAGCTTGATGAATGTTTTCTTTTTCTTCTTCTCATCTCCACTCTCAGACTTGTCATCCTTATCGGCAGCATCCTTATCTTTTGTGGGACTCTTTTCGCCATCTTTGTCACCATCTTCTTTCTCTACTTCTTCGTCTTCGTTCTTTTCTTTTTTTTCTGCATCATCATCAGATTCCTTCTCACTGTCCCTCCTTCTAATTGCCCGTCTTGCAACGATGGCGCTAAATCAAAAAATAAATTTTTACAAGTCAATGTCAAACAAGAAAATCCCAAAAACTCATTTAGGGAGTACAAAAATCTGTGGTCTTCTTCTGCAACTTCCGGTTAACATTGTACAACACTTTCTATACTTTTTTGTAGTGTTCAATGTTCATCGTGAAAAACATTTGTGAGACTCAACTATACCAATGTGGAAGTAGAAAAGAAGAAAATTAACTATGAAACGCAATCCAGCAAAACACCATTCAGTCCAAATTATGAATCTGTCAATTCTCTGTAGACTAGTCAAGATCATCAGGGTGAATCAAAGATGCTAGTATTAAGTTTGAAAAAACTAAAATGACAAAAAACTTTTTGGATCAGTTTTTTCATACAATGCTGATAAAGAACTTATGGTATAGGAGGTTACCCATTCCGGAATGAAAATTACATATTCCCACACCTCTCTCCCAAAAGATAAACTATTCATCATCACCATAATAATTGAAAGGTGAATGAAAATCCAGTGTCAACTATGTTTTCGAAGAATCTATATATGTCTTCATCTACAAAATCAATTACATAATCACACAAATAATTATTGCAATTCGTATGACAATTTCATGCAATATCTCGTCCACGTCAGTGTAGATTCTACATAAGGATTTTCATTTCATGAAACTCATCAGCAATAAAGCATGAAGTAGCATCATTTATGTGCCATCGTCCTTTATATCCAGTCCAGTCACATAGTTCTAGCATTTTATTTTTATGATCATCAATTTAGTATAAATGTTCACCTTAATTTGTGATTCGTGTAGTAATTTAATGAAAATTGTCCAATTTGTTGTGATCTTACTATTCAGTTTGAGAAATATACTAAAATTCCACTTTTGATTTACATTTGGAATAATCGATCAGAGGTCAAAAACTGGGTCCATGGTAAAAATGTGTAAAATACCAAGTCAATTGCTTCATCCTCAACTCAATGGAAACCTGATACTCCTTTTAAATCTTCAATCGATAATGTGTAAAGGTGGTATAGGTAGAAATGCAATTCCTTTGAAAACTTGGATAGCAGTAAAATTGTAAACAAAAATGTCCAGTATTTTTGTGAATTTATAACGTTTATCATAAAATCGAAGATGAAATGATGCCAGAATTACAATACTATTCTATTTGTAGTTTTTTTTACTAAACAAAAACCTTGAATAGTATATCGTAATCGTCTCATTAGTTCTATTCATTATATATATATAAAAAGAGATGTTTGTTGGTTCATTCATATATATATATATATATATAAAATTGGATGTTTGTTGGTTGGTTTGTAAGTGATAAACTTCTACATCGCTTAACCGATTGTGATGAAACTTGACATGTATAAGTAATTTTTCATAGAGAAGGTTTTTAGGATATCAATTTTTCTGATGCTGCAGAACAATTTTTTGAAAGCACTGTTCTATAACACTGCGCATGCCTAAGTTCGTTGATTCTGTCAAAACATTGAAACAGCAGCGATACAGCAACATATTACTAGTTCATTATATAGGTCGTGATGGATAATTCTTAATGGTTCAAACTCCATGAAGTTTTGCTCTACGCATTTTTTTTTCAAAATCCACATCTGTTGCAATCACTTCTTTGAATATTTTCAGGTGTTTTGCTACCAAATCATATACAATTCATTTTGGAAACAATCTGAAGGTTTCAGCAATACTTAAAAAAGAAAAAGGCATTTTTAAATTAGAAGATCCGAACCAGAACAAATTTGAATTCTCATTATTATAAAAAATAAGAACAGTTTAGAAAGTAGAGTTAAAATGATTCCTAGTAATCATTGACAATGTTCGCAAATAACAATGGAGGTAAAAGTAGCAAAGATCCACATCACGATATCATGGCAAAAAATCATTTTTGACGGAGTTGTACAAGCACTTCAAGAAAATTCCTATCAAACCTGCTTGTACAAAAGTGAAGAAGAACTTTGGATTCAAATCATAATAATTTTTGTACTCCTGAAGATGCCAAATATTCATTTGGGAGAAATGTCGATATACTCAGTCAAAATGGAATTTGGTCAAAAATCCACAGAAACCCAGAAATATAATGGAACCTGACCGCAAAAGCACCAATCTATCGCTGTAGGCCATATTCATAAGAACACCTTCCTCCAAAAAAGATTTTTTTGTGTTGGTTTAGTTGGGAGATACGACAAAGTAAACAATGCATACAGAAAATGTAATCATACTTCAGGGTCATGTATACCAACATAATGAAAAAATTTGACAATTGAACTCTCCATACCCACGAAGATACCTCGTACAGTCAATCTTTTTCGATTCACCATACAGTGGTTGGTCACAAAGTTCAAAAAGCTGGTCAAAATTATTTTCTTTTTCTTTTTTGAACATTCTGTGGTGCTCGACTTACTAGTATTCTCGTCTGTCCTATACAGAAATTACATAAATATGTAAAGATTGTATATATGAATAATTTGTGTATAATCACACAAACTGAAGAAGAGAATGATTCAACAATCAGTGCTATTTAACCAATTTGTTCATTTGAATGTTGCAAAAGTTATTTTCGTCAAAGCCAGTTATTTCTTTCAAACTTATAAACATTATATTTGAATAATAAGATTTGAAATTGTTTCATTGTTCAAGCTATGTGAACTTTGAGTTGAGACCACTCAGTAAGCAGCTTAACCGTCTATCCCTCTAATTGCAAGATCCCTTACGCTTCTACCTGGAAGGATATGTATCAACTGGACAGGTACCTGTAATGTTAATTCCTGCCCTCTCAGTTAATTCCTGCCCGCTCAGTAAATTCCAGCTGCTGCCCCATATATGATTTTCAACCTGTCTATATACTAGGCATTTCTGACAAGTATTTTCTCGGTATCACTGTTCATCCCCCACTCTTCACAATTCATGTCGTTTTTATGTTGGTATCATTTATCCTTCAACATATTTGATGTTATTTCAAGACTACGATTTTGTCTGATCCCTTGCATGTCGTGTGCATTTCTTTAAATGCGTAATCTCATATTTTGTAGAATTTTCAATGATGTCAGAAAAAACATTTAATTGAAAGTTTAGAAAAGAATTGGTTACCAACAAACAGTAATTTCCAACAGAAAGTACCTCCCAAACCATCAGAAATGTTTGAAAACAAAAAAACAAGTAGAGTCCCCAAACAGATAAGATAACGAAAGGAAAATTAGAGAACACTATATTAGTCATACAATTCAGAAAGTTCAATATAATAGTTGAAGGAAAAAACAGATCAATTTGAATACATAAAAAACAAAAGTTAACAAAAAGTCAGAAAATGAATACTGATACACGTAAAGTAGAAAGGGATTAAAAGGAAGGTATTGTAAAACTTGGAAAAAAAGAAAATCTAAGTGGAAGTGTGTTAAAAAGATAATTCAAGTGAAAGATAACCAAACGGGTAAAAAGAAAAAGTAATGTGGTACAGATAAACACAGCAAAGTCAAACATGTTATCAATGAAAATACTTGGTACAAAGAAACAGATAAAAATGACAGCAGACTTCACAGAAAACAGTATTAGTTTCAAAACACCTAAAAATATTCATACAACAATCTTTATCCATCTGTCGCTACTTAAATCATCCAATACTCTCTGTTAAACATGACTTCCATCTTTGTCACATTGAAGATTTCAAATCAAGATAAGTGGATCTATTGTAGATTCAGATTTCTCAATCTAGAGAAATATTTAATGTTACATTGTCTGGACCAGGATGACGATTTGTATTATTCTTTCTTTCGAACTGTCCTAAGACATTCACTTCTTCAACAATTTCAATGAAAAAAAATTAAAAATTCTCTGATGTTTCTACAGTAATATTATTTCTACCATGCTGCCTGGTGCAACGCTGCCCACTTTCAAGTAAAACTGTCACAAACTAATAATATTGAAAAACATGGTTTTCTTTGTTTTTTTTTGTTTCTGCAATAAAATGTATTTACCTCCTCATTTTAGATATCTTTAACCTCCTACTGTAGTCAGATGTTCTAGGTACAATTCGCTTGCGTATTGTATATGAACTGTCTACCAGACGTCTTCTTATCGGGCGGTCTCTACCTCTTAGCCCTCTTGTGCCCCTAGTACTGAGGCGACCTCTATAAGTTCCTCGAGGAGGTCCGGAAGGCCTTCGAAATTCATCTCTTCTGGTAGAGAATGGGGTGGAGGTGTGCCTCTCTCCAGAATATCTTCTCTCCGAATAGCTGGGAGGGTCGTGTCTACCACTCGCTCCGTATCCTCCATAAGAACTTTCATGTCTTGAGCTAGTAGCCTGGATAACACAGATAAGCAACAATGTGAATAATCTCATCGCCCTCAGACGTCAAGTCTATTGGGTTTATGAGTCAAAACAAAACGTAAAGGCATTCAAATTTTACTTCTTTCTATTATACTCTACTATCGGATGATTACTACTTGTACTGTCCATTTTGAATTACATCTGCATCTTTCAGTTTGAAATAAATTCTGTCAATACAGAATTTCTCAGCAGCTTTTCTCGTACTCGCAAATCATAGAGCTGAACCATTATAGGTTTTTCGGTGTTGCCTTTCTAATGAAACCTGTGGAAAACGAAAAATTGTAGATATACTTACATCTAATCTCATTCTTTTGCGTTCGGGGGACCGCCTGCTTTCACGGCCTAAGTAGCTGGAGTCCTGGAAATAATTAAAACTTTAAACTTATGAAACTGATTAAGAAAAGTATATTTGCGATTTCATTCCAACAAGTGTGATTAAATTGTGACTTGGTTGAATTACAAACGTACTCGTTACATAATAGGATATAGAGAACTATACTCCAACTTCAATACTGTGTTCTCCACAAAAATTATTTGAATAAATAAATATATTGTCCCAGGGCGACATCGATTCATGACTAATAAATCTACTGAATCCTATCTATTTTTTCCCGTAATATTGTCCCTGAAAATATGTCACAATTGGATATACTCTATACTGATTTCAGAAAAGCATTTGTTCAGGTGGATCATGATGTATTACTGCATAAATTAGGAGGGATAATACAGCTATTAGTATAAATACTAGTATAAATACCAGTATAAATACTATTAAATCTTCCTCTTGAAGATGATCAGTTGGTGATCGAAACACGTGTCGAGGTGTTGAAAATAACGATTTGGTGTTGGGAAAGAACTCCAGTAACATTCTTTACTATTAAATGACTTTATTATACCTTCCAAACTTGAGTATGCATCTGAAATTTGGTCAAACGAGAATTCAACTGTTTTAGGTGATCTAGAAAAAGTGCAAAATAAATTGCAGAGATATCTGTATTTAAAAAAATTCATAAATGGACAGATTATAGTATAGAATTTGAAATATTATCTCTCCTTCGAACGCATTTTTTTAAACAGTAGAATAGATTGTCCTGCAATTTTATCGTTGATACCATTTAATGTACCGTTGCGACACATACATTCGTTACTTGAATTTAACTACCCTTTGAATTTATATGGAACTAGATCTTCTCTGAATACATGCTTCGATTGGCTAATCAAATTGGTGTCTTAACATCCTTGGACTGGACTTCATTTCAAAATAGTTGTCGTCAATTAATATCGAATTATTTACTAAAATTCCTGTATAATTTTTTCTTGCGATACTTATATACTGCCATTTGCAGTTATGAACACATTATATTGTAATTATTATGTACTATTATTATTATGTATCAGTATTAAACTATAATTATCAATTTTTATCTATGTTATATCCATGTAGTCAGCCTGTTTGGATGAATAAATATAAAAATAATTTGCTCTAAAAGAATATCTTCTTCATCAGTGATGCCAGCCAAATTGAATTTTGTGACAAGTCAGGCACAACAATTACAACTATTTAGATCTGACATCTTTTTTGTATATGTATGTATATAAATGAAAATACATGAAACAAAATAACAAATAAGCTCGTTATCTTTAAATGCAATGTTATTTTGATTTGCGAGTCAAGAGATTTTACTAAACGTTTCAAAAAAATTCATAGAGTGCATAAAATATCATTCAAAATAATACTTACAGATCTGTAAGACTTATGGTAGTCATCTGATCTAGAAAATCTGTCTGCTGAACTTGAATACTTGGGTTTCGAATCATAAGGACTCCTGGATTCCATACCAGAAAAATGCGAGGAATATCTCGAACCTGAATATCCTCCATCTCCGCGTCCTCTGTTTCCTCCCCATGAGGAATTACCTCGACCAGAACCACCTCGATAGGAACTTCGCGAAGAATATCCTCTACCTCGGACCATTGCTACAGACTGGCTGTAACTGAAAAATTAAAACATATTACCATATCCAAGAAATTTTGTTCATGAAAAAAAAATTCATGAAAGTTACATCCAACACACACACATTTTATTTCCTGTTTCGAGAAGCATTCAATTTGGTCAAAATACAAGAATAATTTAATAGTTATGAAAAAACCACTGGGGAATAATTCTGAATGTAAACATGTAATAAAAATATGTTCGTTACAGTTGGCGAAGAAAGAATACACAGGCGTCATCAATATAAGTAACAAATTAATGAAAATAAAAAGATGTGACCACTGCTGACCTTGTAATGAAGAATTGCTTGTATTTTTGAAATTCTCTAATAGTGAAAATCCCATCTAACAATAGGTAACTTTTTTCACTTGTAGAAAAGGATGCTATATAAAAATATGATTTTTATTGCTTTCTTCATTGATGAAGCATGTGTAATCCTGCCTTTATTCTACTGTAAGTCTATATTCACATTATTTGAGAACTTCAATCTCACAGATGTAAAGTTATGTAGCACAAAAGATAAACCAAAGGTGTCACTGCTCTGTTCCTTTCCTATATCTATCTTTCCTTGCAATATCTGTATCGACCTCGTACAAATTCAGCCAAAAGTTAAATGAGTGATGGAGATGCTGATAAATTTACCCCCTCTATCGGTGTTCTTTTCAAGCTTAATAGCGGTTACTTGGTCAATACCGGATATAAAAAACGAAGCCGATAACTAGATTTAAAGACGAAATAACTTCGTCGGGTAATTTTTAAGCAGCATTAAATGCCAGGTTTGCATTAATTTAAAAAACGATTGACATTTTATGAAACCCCATCAATACTTTCTGAACATTCGCCTTACTTTAGCCAATATTCATTTTACCTGGGTTTGTAGTAACTCATAGCAGCGTTACTGAAATGAAAATTGTATTTCAATATTCAGAACAGAATTTGCACAAATGAAAATTTATGAAATAATGCCGTTTAGACACCAAGCCGCCGAGTTGTAAGGCAAAGATGGCGGATGCCGCAAAATGCTATTTTAAAGGAAAAGGAAACATATACTCACTTCAAGAACTATCCTGATACACAAACACTGAAGAATCAGTATACAGAAACTGTCTCTATTATTTGTTTACTCTCAACGAAGAAAACTACTGAAAGTCTGATAATAGGAAAATCACCAACTACGCTTCACTTTTACCATGCAAGAAGCGCCAAGTGCCTTACTATAATGAAAAGTTGAAGCACTATTCCTAAATGACATATGACAACTGAATTTATAGGAGTGGTTTATGACGAGTATCCGTTTCCTCTTTATCGAGTGTTCGCCGAACACTCGAAGAGTTAAATAACCGAACACTGTTCGGTTATTTAACTCTTCTCCTTATCCAAAATACTTCGATTATTCCACTCTTAGAAAAATTTAGTTTGCTCAAAATCTAACAATGAACTTCTGTAATAACACTAAATGTCAGGAAGAGATTACAGAATACAAGAACGCTCCTGGAAAAATTGAACGATCCTTGAATAGAATGCTTCATCGACCGTTCGGTTACTCCACTTCTTCGATAGGTTTATAAATGTGCTACCAGAGAACCAGGGAACTTCCCCCAATCTCTAGTATCGCTCATGGTTATCTCATGAACATTAAAAAAACTACAATCATATTTGATTATTACTAGGAGTTCCGTGGTGGCCGTGGTAGTGGACGGACGTGCTGATAACGTCCGTCCACAAAGAAGGTACGCGGATACCATGTGCC
>WOGJ01024925.1:0-11857 GCA_015342185.1 Leptinotarsa juncta | reverse complement strand
AAAAGAAAACATTAGATTATAAAGCAAAAGCACCTAAAGGTGTCAGCTAAAAGAGGTCAATATTGCTGAAGTGCACATCAGTAAGTTCAGGACTGCTCCGGAGGAACGGGGGAGGATGGACGAGGTGGGATTTTCTGCACACAGTAACCGTGTGGAGAATATTTCATCTCTGGGCACTCAACCCGTAAGGAGGCATGGAGGAACTGAAACTAACGATCCTGTAGGTATCCCAGTGACCAAAATAATAATAATGGTAATTCTGTTTTTTGCATACAGTAAGATTATTTTCTCTTTCTATTGATGAACTAGTTGTTATTTTCTAACTGGTATTTGAAATGAAATTTGGCCACATTAATTTATATTCGGATGTGCTTCGGAATACGGTGATATTCTAGATGTACCTGAAACATATTCAAACCCTAATAGTGATGTGTTCATGTTCTCACAAATTTATTTGTGTGGCGTTTCGAAATCTTGATTTTTGAAATACATGATAACATTGTACGATTAAAGATTAAAAATTGAAATTAAATACAATTCACTGCAGAGTTCGAAGAAAAAATCTCGATACTTCATCAGTTTTTCCTCCTCTTTTCGGACGATATTCGCATCTCCGGGACTTGAAAACTCCACAGCGAATATCGTCTTGTTCTTTTGGTCGAAAATAACTACATCAGGCTTATTAGCTTGTATGAGCTTGTGGGTGGGGA
Organism: Leptinotarsa juncta; assembly: GCA_015342185.1. Taxonomy (NCBI): domain Eukaryota; kingdom Metazoa; phylum Arthropoda; class Insecta; order Coleoptera; family Chrysomelidae; genus Leptinotarsa; species Leptinotarsa juncta. The sequence continues at coordinate 11,147 of WOGJ01024925.1, read as the reverse complement.
GTGAATAGTCCAATAAATTCGGCACGTAGGGCAAGACCAGCGTTTGGTCAATACTGTAAAAGTGGTAATACAGCACTCTTAGAGGTGCGTTATGTCGATGAATACATAGGAGCATTTATTATTATTACTATTATAGTGTTCAAGTTCACTCTCGAAGACTGATCATTACACCAATATTGTTTTGAAATGGGTTTTCCTTTCAGTTTATATCTGAAAGAGACTTCTGTGTGTAACCTACAATTCTTTATAATAATTGTAGTTATGTTTTTTCTTCCTTTCTTTGTGAGTTTCCCATATTTTTTCATTGAGAAATGAATAGTTGTTAGTCAAAAAGCCAACATATTATGTTGATAAGGTAAATCAAATCATGAGGTCCATCACTTAACAGACAGCCTGGAGATTGTTGTCCAACTGGCCACTCTTAATTTGGACATTGTACATTGGTGACCTAGCAGCAACCTCCTAGGCTTGGTAATGAAAGCATCATTATAACAAGTAATGTATGTAAAGCTTATTGGGTATAGGATATGTAGAACATCCCTGGCAAGAACTTGGATACAGATCCTCAAAAACTACGATAAAGAAATTAATGTTTGAGTTTCCTCTTGAGTATTATCAGCACAATTCACAAGTGTCGACTTCTGAGGGTTATCGTTTGTAGGGGTGCGACAGCTGATTAACGAAAAAACATATTTTAAACATATTTTCAAACGTAGGCCTCAAGAAAAGACACATTAATTCCGTTGGTTTACATTTCAGATTCCTCAAAGATTGTGATGGATAGAAGAACACTAGATGAATACTGTTTCACAAATTATCATCAATGAAACCACACGATAGTAACTTATCTCTACCGTTGGGCTTATGAATATTTTATACCCACCTGCATATCACAAGGATGGATGAACTCTCCTCAAAATGTTACAAAAAAATCCTAGCGAAAATACTGTCTACTTCAATTTTTGTTCAACGAAAAAAATTTGATTTCCAATTGGCATTTCCGTCAATCCATAGAATGCCTACATATTCATTAAGATATCACAAACCGAGATAGGAGAACTGAAGCCAAGATGGGCTTAGTGTTATCGATGCCCCTGCTCATTTTCATCATATTTCCTAATTTGTTATTTTGATTGGCATCACAACAATAAAATGAGCCGTTGATGAAATTTATAGATTAATCAATTAGTCGTTGGAAATAAAATATGAATGTTACAGTGTCTTGTTCATTCAGAAATTCAAACTAATCGCTGATCAACTTTGTTAAATCCTCCCATTCTAGTTATATTTATTTAGGTATTAAAAATTGCTGAAGAAATCCAATGTTATCCGATTATTCTGAATTTATTCTGGTAAAGTTTGAATGCAGAATATTTTTGTATAAATTTAAAAGATACAAATATTTGTTGAATTCAAAAAGTAGATTTTTGTAATCATGAATATTTCAGAACTTAATATTTTTCAGTAGAGTTGATGGAACACACATTTCCGATTTTGGCATTTTATACAACAGTTTTCAACGCACGTAAATAACATAAAAGCTTTCGTTCTCTAAGGGGAGAACTTTCATGAATAAGTGCGATATTCTTGATTCCTTTAAGAATATTTATTGTCACTCAACGGAATTGGGATTACATATTATGTATGCGTTTTTGCTGGAGTAAAATTGATTTATAGCAGACTTTCATTCATTTTCGGGACCACCGAACATAAAATATTCAAGATCGCTCAAAAACTTGTAACACTAACCCAAACTTCCGAAATAAAGAGTAATGAAATACATTTTCGTGATATTGATATCTATTAATTTCTCATAAATATACATGGATATTGATTAATAATCATATTGTCAGTGAAAATGCTGTAGTTGACATATTGTTAGTGTAATTTTAGTTGAATATATTTTTACTGTGGATAATAGAAAAATCACTAGAAATTTATTTTTGTTAAGAACCCAATTTTTGTACAATCAATAAGAACATCATGTAAATGAAAAAAAATCAAAAACCAACATCTTTACAGTTTCTTAATACATGAGTTGTATTCAAGTAAGTTGTATTTCAAGTAAGGAAATGAATGAAAAGTGTAAAATGCTAGCGTTCTAACTTATACCGAGTTTTCGATTCTCAAATAACATATTTAACAAAAATCATTTTCTGAGGAGAGTTTTCATAGACCTATTTTGGTTTTTTCTTACATTCCATAATCTTAAAAATATATAAAGTATAATAGAGAGCGTTATACAGGTGTAAAAAAATAACTAACTTATCCTAAATAAGCTAGTGAGGTGAGTAAACATTTTTTTGTGAAAAAAAACTTAGAATTTACGTAGTAACAAATCTAGGTGAGCTTACAAGTTTGTCTTTTCTACATTGTAAAAAGTTCTCCAATACAATTTTTATATGTTTCAGATTGTTGAAGGTGTGAAAAAAATACAAAAACGGTCGATAAAAAACTATGACTTAGATACATATCATCCTTAAAAATTTAAAATAATAGTATGACTTTGGAATTATTTTTTGACAGAATTTCATATTCAGTAGTGTTTCATTTTTAAATATTGATCAATTACACTGTAGATTTTGAGAAATTATTAATTTGTAGTAAACATTGAAAATATTTTGTTTTTCTAGACAATACAATGTTCAAATCTTTCTTCAAAATTTAAGTTGTTGAAATTATATCCATATGTTAAATTTTTAGTTTACAGCAAAATAGAGTGGCATTTTGCGTTCGTAAGACATTTTTAAATAAATATATTTTTTCAATATGTGGAATAAGAAATGGCAGTACGAGTATTAAGCATCTCCTGATGACCAGTGATAAATTTGGAATCAGAATAATACATCATGACGAAAATGAATTAATTCAAATTTGAAAATTGAAAACTGTCGTCCACTTATTATATTGTTCACAGATTGAAAATGTATTAAAAATGTCTACAACAAGTATCATTGCTATTTAATTATATTGGGAATTTATTTAGTTCATAATAACATAACGAATGTTATGTGGTTGACAATGTTTCGTGGTGCATTTCATTAGTTCGAACTTACATTGTCTAATATGATATGAATTGATTTGAAATCCCTGAAAGAATCTGCAAAAAATTAGGTTAGCTGAAAAATAACAATTATATTAAGCAAAAAAAGTGAAATAACAGTGAAATAAAATACAAACAACAACCAAAAAATAAAAAACTGAACTATTAACACCAGATGAAAATTTAAAAATTATCAACAAGAAATAAAAAACAAGTTACTACACGACGTTTCGATTATTAGTATCCACAATCGTCTCTACGCTAGCCAAGATAGCGTAGAGATACGCAACATATAGAAACCTCTAATCAAGCGGAACATGACCAACTCCCGACAAACGGTCAGCTTCCGCTAAAACCGATGAAGCGGAGAGAGGGAAGAAGGGATAGGCGAAAGCACTCGAATGAGCTATAAATTGTAAGATCTCCTAGGAATAAGTCCACCCGAAGACGATTGTGGATACTAACAATCGAAACGACACCCGAAGACAATTGTGGATACTAACAATCGAAACGTCGTGTAGTAACTTGCTTTGGAAACTTTTATTATTATTTTTCATTTCTTGTAGATAATTTTTTTTATTTTCATCCCGTATTAATAGTTCAGTTTTTTATTTTTATTTTTTAGTTGTTGTTTGTATTTTATTTCATTGTAATTTCAGTTTTTTTTGCTTACTATAATTGTTATTTTTCAGTTTATCTTTTCAATTTTTTAAAGATTCTTTCACGGATTTTAAATCAATTTACATCATGTTAGACAATGGAAGTCCGAACTACTGAAAAACATAACAAATATCAAGAAAGACTTGGATATTCACAGTTATTCGATAAGAAATCACTATAACATAAAAGTTTCCGAAGCATGGACACTTCACGAGGCAGCTTTAGCTACCTGTTCTATTTAAAATCTGTTTTTCCGTTAATCAGCTGTCGCCCCCATACGAACGACAACTCTCAGAAGTTGAGAAACTTGTGCGAACTAAGGACTAACGATGTCTTACCTTCTGATGTGTGATTCCTAACACGGTTGCAGAATCATTCCAGCTTCAACCAGATAAATTCATTCAAGAAAAATATCTGGTCGAGGCGGGAATCGAACTCACGGCCTTCTGATCGTGAGTCAGGCGACCTACCATCGCGGCTAACTCTAACTGCGAAACATCCGGGTCCAGTATTGGATATAGATGCGTGCTTCGTCCATCAATTTTCGCTGCTTTTGAGCATATCAATCTCACTCGCTAAATTATCATCTATATCGAATACTGGATCCGGATGTCACGCAGGTAGCTAAAGCTGCCTCATGGTGACCTTATTGATATCTCTAACCTGACCGAAAACAATACAGCTGGTTTCTGTTGATGAATCCGAGCATTTGTATTATTTCTGCAACCAGGTGTTGCCCAACCTTGCACTTGGCTATACCGAACTGATGACAATTAATTGCTTTTGATTATATCAAATCCACTCGCTAAATTATCATCTGTGATCAGAATAGTACTTATCTATTTATCTTTTGATTTTTATGGAATTATCAATCTTTGGGTGATCAGCAGAACGGAAGTATACTCTTATGAAACATGTTATTCTAATATTTCGATAAAGTTTATTATCATTTTTAAGGAAGAGTTACAAAAAGTGATGATGATACAATATTATAAATTGGTTACAAAGAGGATAAACTTACTGTCAGTGTCAAAAAGAATGTTACATTTAAACAGTTGAAACATGTCAATAAAATAAAACAAATCACCACATTAAAAAAATTTGACTCCTCACTGATATAAGGAAGATTATTCAAATTGACAAAATAAAATCTTTATTTGATTTGAAATTATAAAATAATGGCAAAAGCCATGTGTGAGAGACAACAAAATAATTGACACTGACGGCTGTCATGTGAATCAGTTTGAAAATGGTGCGTTTGTTGAAAATATGGAACAGAAGACAACAAATATAGTGCAAGTGTGATCAGAGTCATCTGCTGTTTTATGAGATTATCATTGAGAAAACCCAATCTCAAATGCATGAAGAAGTGTTATTAATAAAAAGTAAAACCCTGCCATAGGGAGGTTGAAAATTTGTTGCAAAATTTTAAAAATTGTTAAGTGTCATTTGTATCAATATTAAGTAGAAAGGCATATATTAATAAAAATTTACATGATATTCTGATCAACAATAATGCTGAATACTCATTAACATAACACATAACAATTTTTAAGATTTAGCAACAAATTTCCAACCTTTCTATGGCTGGGTTTCACTTTCTATTTATTACACTTCTTCATGCACTTGTCATTGAGTTTTCTCATTGATAATGTCATAACACAGCAGATGACTCTGATCTCACTTGCACCATATTTGTTGTCTTCTGTTCCATATTTTCAACATAGACATACAAACATACCATTTTCAAACTGAATCGCCTGTCAGTGTCAATTGTTTTGTTGTCTCTCTCTGTGGTCTGCAACCACATAGCTTTTGCCAGTATTTTATAATTTCAAGTCAAATACGGATTTTATTATGTAAATTTAAATAATCTTCCTTATATCAGTGAGGAGTTCTTTTTTAATATGGTGACTTGGTTTATTTTATTGACATCTTTCAACTATCTAAATGTAACATTATTTTCAACACGGCCATCCTCACTAACAGTGAGATGAAAATATGTATATTACTTGTATTGAAGTAATGAGTACCTACTATACAAGAATTCATGTGCTTTTTTCAAACCCTCATAACTGTATGAATTCATTTTTTTCTAATGAAAATTTTCATCTCATATCCTTTTACCAAACTCGAGAAGTGACCAAGCACATATCGAAACAAGTGGAGGGTTACAAGGGGCACTAAATAATAATGTACAAACGGAAACGTTCCTCCGTCTGCGGCTTCCTATCGGGGCCTATAATCAATAAATGCATCGAACAGTTGTAGTAAAAGAAATTAAACTGTCTTTTAACCGAAAAGCGATTCTCGCGCCAACCGGAAACGTCAGTAGTCATCAATAGACACAAAACACAGGTGCGTCCTCAAGATTGATCGTTATTTGACCTCCTTAATGTATTCATTTGAGTATAACTTTTTAATTGACTTATAATTTATATGGAAGGAGTTGTCTAAGGAATATGTTCTAAAGAAGGTCTAACTTAAAAATTGAATTGAAAAAATACCACATCATACCTTTTAAATGAGTCACTCGTTTATATCTATTGTTGAAAATACGATTTCCACCAACTTTGTGGACTTGGTAAACGTGCTAAGATACTTACAATTTGATCAACCATAATAACAACGGGTCCTTAACAAAAAACCAACTTTAAGTTGGTTCTTTGTTAAGGACCCTCTTTCTTCAAAAAAATTTATCAAACAGGATCGTTATAAACCAAAATACATATTATATTCAAATTCAGTATAACCAAAAACTTCTTTCTTCGAAGTTCATTCAGAAAATCTGACAAATCAAATGCGAATTTTGTTTCGAAATTATTTTTTCTCACTTTTCTTTTGAAGGTTGTTTTGAGTCTTGATGCATAATGTTTTTCACTTGTTACTAGTAGAAGCTCAGATACTTTGAATGAATTTTTCTATATATAAGGAAATTTTTAGGCTCATACATGAATATTTTCACTGAAAATTGAAGATAAACTACTTACAACTTACGAAATGAGTTTGGGTATATAAATCCACCCTTAATTGCTTCTTTCATTGAATAGTGGAAAAAATGTTTCGTGTTTTACACCGGTGCATCGGTACTTGTCTTGTCTTTCAATATTTTTTGAATATCCAGAATAAATTGTAATATCTGAATGTTGGAACTGAAATCTAAATATTGAAATTGATATCAGAAATCATAAAGGAGAATGAACTTTCCCAAAAGGTTTTCAGTTATCAAAATTATTATACATAACCTCTTCTCCCACAAAAGTGTGTAATAATATATATTTTACATTTATCAACTTGTTGGTATTTTGATATATCCATCAACTCTTCAAAGTTGGTCACACACGGCAAACCTTCGTTCCACAAAAATTGCGAGCCAGCTGTCGCCTCCAAAAATGTCGTCTACCGGCAGTGGCGCAAAAATCCCAGTGCCAAAAGCCGAACTGAGTTTATTAATGCTCCCAACAGCTGCAAATTGTTGAAAGCAAGGACTTTCACAATCAGAGAATTAGGGATAAACTGCTTGCCAATCCCATCGGGTCTACTTCCTTCTGGTCGGTAGCTGAAGCTATTAATCAGAACTTTACAAAATCCACAATTCCAACACTAACACTAGCAGACAATATGTGTCCCACTCCACAGTCGATTTTCTCGGAAAGGAACCATCCACTATTTCCACACTAGAATTCACAGCGTCTAGTCAGGCGAATTTTGATATCAAAAATCATAGAGAAAGTCGTAAACCACCATATTCTCAAATATTTGGAAGACTTCAACATCTTAAACGATCATCAATATGGCTTTCGGAAACAAAGATCAACAGGCGACCTTCTATCGTGTGTCACCCATATTTGGAATAACTCAATCAAGAAACATGGATAATCAAGAGCTGTATCGCTTGATACATTTGACCGTGTGTGGCATGAGGGTTTGCTGGTCAAACGTCGATGCTATGGCTTGTCGGGTCATTTTTGTGTGTGATTCTTCAGCTTCGTGAAGGAACGTTCCCTACAAGTGGTTGTTAATGGATATCTCTCGAGGAAGTTGCATATCTTAATAGGATCTAGAAGTGATTTCGAATTGAGGTAAAAGTAACTAAGTTCATTTCACTCCACAAAAACTCGGACATCGGTTTTCTCCAAGAAGATAAATGTCTCCGAACCGATTATAATAATGTCAGGTCAGACAATTTCGCTTTCTGCTTCAATAAGTTTGTTGAAGGTTAAAATGGACACCAATATGTCTTGGCACAACCATGTCGTTAGAATTGCAAAGGCTACTTCTCAAGAGCTTGAAGCAGTGTTCCGAATCAGAAAACTGTACACTCCTCAGCAACTTTTGATGCTTTATAAAGCTCAGATCAGATCTTCTTTGGTGTATTGTTCTCATGTATGAACTTGCTGGATTCCATCCAGAATAGAGCCATCCGCCTGACTGAAAACGCTAACATCTGGAGAACTGCGTTTATGTGGAATAACTGAGAACTTTTTTCCAAATGTATTTAATCTCCAGCGATTCCAATCCAATGTGAATCGTTACTTTCCCATTGGGACCTCTCTAAGAGCGTCTTTAGAATTTTCCTGTAGTAATTGTGTTTTGTCCTTAAAAAAATGGAAATTCGAACTACTCAAATTCACCATATTCAAATATATTTCCGTAATGTTTTCTAGCTGAATGGAACTGTTTATAAATATAAAAAATTTACTAAACAACATTTTGCCACCAAAAAATATACACGTCTTTAGATTCGCCGTGTCTTCTCTTGAAGACGGCAAGAGCAGATATTGGGTCATCTTGATCAAATTAAGTCAAGATATGCCGAGAAAAGTAGCAGTATAACAAATTCACTTTATTTTTCATGAATACCATGAAATGGTATTCAAGTATGAAATGATTCAGAGTTAATAACAATTGGATTATAGTATTTTCAGAGATATGCCAAATTGGCTTTTGGCTGAAAAGTGTAGAGCGTCTTAAGAATTAACTATATTAATTTAACCTCTGTCGAGTACAGAGGTTAGGTTAGGTTTAAATTGAGCGCTAAAAATGAGTTTGGTATATATTTGAAAACACATAACTAATAACTACCTTCAAAAATATGTAACTGTAATTTAATTATCTACTGAATATTTTGTAGCTTTATTCTTTCCTTATATACATGTGAATATTTTGAAAGAAAATAGATATGATAAGTGACTTGAACTACATGAATTCTTTTTCTCAAATTACGCCACGGTTAGTCATCACACTAATTTATATTATCACACATATTATTAACGATAAGATCCAAGGAATAACTATATATTAATTCATCTTCTTACTTTTTTTCAGTCCATTAACGGTCTATGTCTCTCTCGCTGACCGCTCTACCATAACCTTATGACTGCACTAGTCATATCCTGTAACCCTTCAATGCTTTTACGGCATACGTAATGTCTTTTCCTTCGCTTTGTGCATTGAAAAAACGGCACGAATATGTGAATATCTAGATTTGGGTATAGTCAATTGTTCTAGACTTATATTGTGCGAAAAGTACAATATTTACAAAAATATTTTTGTAGTAAGTAATTGGTTAAAGTGGAAATGAGTTACTGAAGGTTATTGAAAACAATTTTCAGGTAAGACCACTGAAAGAAACTTTGAGGTCATAAATTCCGAAGACACAGTTTTCAATAAAATCCAAAAATTGTAACTGCTAAGAACCTATGAGTAACAAGATGAGCATGAAATGTTCCAGTCACTACTCCATCACTGTAGATGTTCTACATTTCTTTGTTACATACCATAAAAATAGTAACACATGGATCTGATGATGAACTTTTCAGCATTCTCATCCAAATCAATCATAAAATATAAACATATCTTTCGAAAATCTGGTTGCTTACAATGTGAGTTTCAGCTCATAAACTAGAGAAGCTACTACTCCTCTAAAAATTAGAACTGACCAATACAAGGGGAAACCTCAACATTAAAACAACAACGAATAGCGGAGTATATCTAGTCCTACCAACCTTAATTATGAGCGCTGACTTCAAAGGAAATTGAAGGACATATTTGCCTTGACATGGAATATTCGTTCAGGTTTAGTTTTTACGTAACCGAGTGAATGAACATATACCGAAATATGGTAATTTTTTTAGAAAATCCTTTAGTGCCTTTAGTGCCTTTAGTGCCCCTTTACAACAATACTTTGTTTTTAGTTAGTTTTGCAGATGCCCTGCAAGGAATAGTGGCAGAATACTCCTCCCAAAGAGGTGTCACCCGTGGAGGTGAGACTTCTCCTAAATAACGTTTCATCCTAAGGTGTGTCTAACCGTTCCGATCAGATGCATGATTCTGAGTCCAATCTGTGTTACTAATGGAAAAGATAACAAGAGCCTTCTCGTCGCATAAAGCTTTTACATGCGTGGCTCTGCCGTGATGAACCTCATTTTTATAACTACTCATGGGCCCTTTTTGGACCATGAAGTAAACAAAAAAATCGAGCCTGAACCTTAAGAGGAGACGAACGCAGAGTAAATTTCCCCAACTGTCTTTCCTGTAACATCGATTTAAAAGCAAGAGCTCAAATCTCTAACCCTTGATCTTGTAAATAAACCTAAGAGAGAGTCTAAGTTGTTTAGTCAGAAAGCAACTCACTCTTGAGGAGCAAGATATTTTATGAATCTGCCTTACACCAAATTTTTGAGCGGCAGAAGCAACATCTGCAGCAGGACACGAAACAAATTCCTCGTGAGTCAGTAAACACTTACGTTCAAATGATGAGTCATCGCTGACATCGTAATGGCATTCAGTCACCTATTTAATTTAATCCCATTTTTAATTGGCTGGGATTAACATAAGCAGATCAAGCTTATTCCGTGACATTAAAATTCGTAAGTCATGAATGAATTGGGTGTATTTTCTATGATGTTATCCAATTTGGTACTGAAGAGCCGTGGAACAAGTGTCTTAAGGCGAAACATCGATGTATACCAGTGAGGCCCTTCAGAGGGGTGCGTCTGACGACCCTTATTTAGATAGGGAAAGTAGGTCGAGTGGCACCTTGTTTTAAAGGTCTTTCGAATACCTTTACAACTCTGTAACGATTAGTTTTCAAGATAATTTGAAGCTAAAATTGCCATGTTAATAATACATTAGACAGACCACTCGGTAACTTGTATGCCTAAATAAAAAAAAAATCCAGCAGTTCTTCTTATCAGTTTTTTTAATCAATACCCACTCCTTTTCTTCCAGTTTTCATTAGTACATCGTTCGATTGTTTTGTTTAAACGGGTCGTGTATTGTTATTTGTTTAAAAATGCCTTACACGACTGCTGAAAGGGTTTCAATTATTGCTTTATTTTTGGCAACGACCAAAATGCTGATGGAACATCAATTTTATTTAACGAGCAAAACCCTGGTAAACACCTAAGCAGAAATCACGTTCTGGATTTGGTCACAAAAT
>WOGJ01024855.1:0-17025 GCA_015342185.1 Leptinotarsa juncta | reverse complement strand
GGATTCCTAAATGAATATGAGTGATAGAATAGACCTCTGATGGTTCCATTAATTGCCTCAAACTAAATAGTAGAAACTCATGTTTCGTTAGTTAGGGAAGCTATGGCTTATGCTGTAGACGACTCCTCATGTCCTCCGTTGAAAGATGAACAATATCTTCATCCAAATACCCCAGCCAGGTGAAGACCTAACCTGTTTAAGCCGAGATGACACGAACAACAAACTTATGTCATACAATTGAGATGTTAATAACAAACTCCTCAAAGGAAAATAGACAGCTCGGTAGGAAATCGATTGAGTCGTTAACTTCAACAAAACAGGAATTCTGACTTTGATGGTTCAAATTAAATCATGGTTCAAAACTTTCGATTGCTCTGACAATTGAGGAACAGCAAAGGTCCCGAAAAAATAATCACACTTTTTGATTTCTGCAATATTTCCTCAATTAAAAATGAGATGAGCTCAAAATCATTTGATGAGTTGATACTATATTTTTTGTAAAATTTCAAAATGACCAGTATCCTTTGACAGTATTTTTAGAGCTACGTTACTATTAAAGTCCAGTTCCTTGGTGAAAAGGTGCGAACATCAATTATTTCCGACTGGTCTTACCTACTTCCACCCTATTAAAATTAATACAAAGCGTACTCACCAATTATTTACTTGCAGTATCGTGAGTCCCGTATCTTGCGCTAGCTGCTTTTTCTGGTCCTCCGAGGGGTATGGATGCTGCAACAAAACACCATTATCATCATCAGTCGAACGTCGTGCGAGTAAACATCATCATTATTATTATCGACGTCAATTAGAAAAAGCGCGCCGCCCGAAAGTCAGCATTTTTGCTCGAAAGGGGGCTTGTTGCAAGTCGCTCACCGTAATTTACTCTAGAGGCGTTACCGCTCTAAAGTGACACGTGATTATGCTTGTTCGCCATTGTCAGGGTGGTACGGCGACGTGCGAATGTCATCGTCCACCTAATGGACGGGTTTCGGACAGGAAAAGGTGCCCGAAAATAGGTTGGGACGGGAAACTCTCACGGTACTCAAAAGCGCTCGTAATGATCTCTACAATTTCAACGGGGGTGATGACTCGATGAGAACTGTAATGAGGGGTGGGTGTGGGGGTGGTTGGAAAATAGCGAGTGGAGAATTTGCAAGAATTGATGTGTGTGGGCACTCTGTTTGAATACGTTGTCTTCCTCCTCGACTGATTATACATTGGGAATAACCAAGTTTGTAGACAGATTTTTTCTACAGAGAAAAATGTCACTTGAGGAGGTCTACAGCTAAATTTTATCTGCTATAGTGGGAAGCATATTACGACAACCTAATCCATGTTCAAGACAACAAACTACAACTGCAACGGGGGTGATGAGTCGATGAGAATTGTAATGATGGGGAGGGTGTGGGGGTGGTTGGAAAATAGCAAGTGAAAAATTTACAAAAATTGAAGAAAACAATATTTTATATTAGTGTGTGGAGGAGTACCCTCTGTTTGAATGCTTTGTTCTCCATCTCGACTGATTACACATTGGTAATAACTAAGTTTTTAGAGTGATTCTTTCCTAGGAATAAAATGTCACCTGAGGAGGTTTCTAGCTCACTTTTATATGCTATAGTTGGAACCACATTATGGCAACCTAATCCATGTTTGGGAAAACAAAATACGTATACTATCTCTTAGAATCAGCAAAAGCATATAAATTGTAAATGAACTGTCCAAATCAGATATCATTGTGATGACAGTTCCATAGTACTCTGAAGTGACATTATATGAAATGGCAAATGGAAATTCTCAGAAAAGTATATGTGATTTCCAAAGTTACCGAAAGAATTTTCCACAGAAATCTTGTAGGCTGCGATTGCAGAGAGTATTCAGTTGATTTTTGACATGTTCTCTACAAAGAGTATTTTTTTCGGATTAGAATAGGGTTTCCAAAATACATTGAAATTTTCGTTATCAACTGACTACTCAGCCATTGAGAATGGGTGATTCTGAGCTCTTGATAGCTTTTATCCTTCCACTACACAGCGAGGATGAATCAGCCTTCTTATTTACGGTTATCCGCGAACGTAAATCCCTCGTAGGTGATATGTGCACCCTGGGGAGCATTAAAATCAGTCCAAGTGTGTGATCAAGACCTTCGCCCTCTTCAATTTTCTACCCGTTTCACATTTTCAATGTAGATACGCAAATAATGTGTGTGTGCCAGGAATCCCAGTATTATCGTAAAAATCACTATGCATCGGAGGCGGCAGAGCAAACAGAGGCGGCCTTGCTATCCGCATAAGGGTTATGCCGCCCCTGAGAGACACTCAAGATGGGGTTATCGGTCTCGCAGGAGCTCTTCGGAGGTGTGATGGGGAATGAATGGTCCGCGCTCGCTGTTTTTCACGGAATTACCGCCACAGATTCCGGTCGGCGGCTAATGGCGGATGCAGGAGGCTCTCCGGGGAGAGCCAGCGCATCGCCAGACATTGCTGCGACAAAGTTATTAATGATTTTTCTTGCGAGATCCCTACATGGATAACTGCGCCGAACTGGTCAGGAGATGCATCTGTAGTCATCGGAAAGCGATGTACTGGCAAGAAAAAAGAGCGAGTGCTCTCATTGAATAATTGTATTTGATGATCAACGTTCTCCAGGAAACTCCTCAACAGCATCATTGAAGAATCGGTAATGTTGTGGAAAACGACTATTCGTCGACTTTAGCGACCTGTGGCTGGAATTGCTAATAAAATTCATCAAGTAGGTATGGCAGACAGTAAACAAAAGGGAGAGGATGTGCGTTTGCTGTTTAATTGGGAAGCTCCAAAACGGGATTTATAATATCATTTGATTATCGTTCATTCGTTCCGTGCTTTGAATTCATTAAAGAAACTCTCGATGTTACATGTTTATTTTACAACTGTTGTGGTGGTCAATTAGCTCAAGAGGTTATCATAGAAAACTGTCACTCGACGTGTCCTTCGCCAACCAAGTCAGGATCCTCAGATGAAGTTGAGGAAGAAATGAGCATGAGCATTAAAACATCAACCAGTTTCGGAAGAGCTGGAGAATTTACAGTACGCGATCATTCATCATTGGAAAATCTCCACCCCACCGGGGTGTCCTTCCAAACCAATAAATCTAACTAATTCGCCCTTTTTATATTCTCAAAATACGAAAGCTCGACACAGCAGTCGCATGTCTGTCGAAAATTCGACGGGGTAGCTGTAAAGTTATTTGTACGTTTGGCTTTAACGGTTATTCCCATACGTTTACAGCGAAACGTAAAAAACTAGTCTTTCCGGATACGGAATTCCATTTCCGCCGTGGATGCATCTGAGGCAATATTTCCGGAGAAGTTATCCTACTTTATCCGCGGGAATTTGACGTCGACATGTGTCCTGGTGAGGGAGCAGATGGGAAATGCTGAAGGATCCCGACCGGAATGAAGTGAACGGAAAGATTAAATGGACTTCAAACGTGTCAATCGATAATTCGAATGATGGAAAATAAAAAACTACATTCACATATTTTCGAAAAAAATAACCACTTGTTGTTGAAAATTTTCCATAGTTTTGCCAAAGTTTACATTGCAATGCGAAAAACTGCAATATTCAGACTCTTTCATCAATAACATTCGTGGTAATTTTGGGGGCTTTCGTACATTAAATTGTTCACTATCCATTCTGATAACTGATCCTCGATATATATGTAACTATTTACAATAAATATTTTTAAATTTAGAGAGTTGACAACAATTCAAATTCGATTTGATTTTTGAATTATTTTTCAGGAACATTCCAAAATGTCTCTAATTGGTGCAAAAACTTTTTATCAGTATCAAATCGATAAAAATATGTAGGTCAAACATACCAACTTAAGAAAACGTGTTTCAAAGAGGACACCTTGATATACATACATATAATAAACTAGATGTCACGTTTCGTGGATCTGACAGGGGATTGATGTATCTTCTTTGAAAATATTTTACAACGGCATGTACGCATGGTATTTTCCAGAATCTCTTCGCCTAATCGCAGACTTGGCTCGCATCGATCCTCGATTTCCGCTCCCTCGCAATATCCGATAGCGGGATTAGCGCACAGGGTTTAATGAGTCGTGCAAGTAATCCAGGATCAGAGAGCGATACTCGCACCGGGAATGATGCATCGCTCAAATATTCATGCGTCGCCGACCGGCGGTCTTTAGCGTCGGCCACGTCCCAAAGTGGCGCGCATTAAATATTGAAAGTCGCGCGGTCAAGACGACCTCCCGTGGGAGATGGCGACGACTCAGCGTTATCTACTGGCGCAGCTTCATCCATCCTTTAATTCCGTCTGACAGGTGGACGGGATCCGCAGTCGCTTCGGATTTCCTAGGGGAGTCACTCCTAGCGTCTTATATCACGCCGACGATACGGCCGAACTGGACAGAGAGCTGGACTGAATACGGATCAGATACGGGTCGGAGAAAGGCTTTTGCATGCATGCGGAGACCAGATAAAGTGCCAGGAACATTAAACGCCACCAGCAGAGATGAAACGGTCCTGAGGGGTATCTTCTATTGCTCAATGTACGTGAGGGTTGCCTGCGTAGAACATAATTTCCCGCGAATCGTGCCGCCGAGCAGCGATACATTTATAGTAATGATGTTAGGGAAATGCCACGTTTTGCACGAAAAAGTGTTGCGGTTGGTCACGGTTTGGACATTTTATTGGTTAACTTGACGATAATGTGTTTGTGTTAGGCAAATCCAATAAAGGAGCCATGGTAATATACAGACAGAACGCATGCAGTAGGCTTTGAAACCGAGGATCAAAGAATATAAAAAAATCTAAATCGACTATAGTAGAATTCACCAAGAGATTCGAGAGACCAGGGCATCCCAAACTCCGAATTTGAGAGATTTAACTGTTGGAAGAGATTAACTATTCAATCTACAACTAACAACAGGATGAAAAGTGAAGCAGCAGTAGGCTCTAAACCAGTGGTAGGGATTCCGAAAAGCCTTCTACAAATAATAAACAAAGAACCTGCAAGAACTAATAGTTATAATGGATGATGCTGTTCTTAATCAGCAGAAAAACTTCGGAGGCTGGAATGATGTTGTGACGCTACATTCTATCTCATAGGCATTTATACAATGTGACCAGTAAAGTCTGCATCACATATTTATGCATATGAACTTGACTTGGTATAAGTATTTGCTTCGATTGGAATGGAAACATTACCCAAAGAAGTCAGTGACATGATTCCTTATTTTCAATCAAAGATACATAAGCGCCTCAACCCCCCAAAAGCGGTCACTTGAAAAAGCAAGCTTTTCATCGACCGTCGAACAGAATGCGACCTCTGTCTTTCACTGCAGCTTTTACTGCAAAGCATCTGGATGGAATATCACTGGAGAATAGGTATGTTACAGTCGAAGATGTTGGACGTATACTTATACTGTTACTCATCAAATTTGATGAAAGTGAAAAAAGAAATTCTGAGGAATATACAGTTATACAGATAGTGACTAACAATGTAAAATTTCCAAATGAGTCGTTTTTCTCACATTCCAACCAACTAGGCGTTATCTTTATGGTTATTAGTCTCTTCAGAGAATAATAAAATGAAGGAAAATAGTGTGTAGGTTTAATTAATTAGTAGATAACAGTTGCCTATTTCCGAATTGAATTGATATCCTAACAAAATAGCTATTTTGACAATATCTTGATTAGTAGTTATAATTTATGCTATCTAAAGTTTTGTAGTTTTATTACACTTGTGTAACCTAGTCTATGAAATGAGTTTATGAATTTTATTATTGCACATTTTATAGTTATTGCCGTATTTATTCGAAGAGAACAAATAATCGACCGTCCAGTTCCTTAATTTACACTTACCGTTAAATGTTGAAAGAGCCACGCTCTGAGTATATTAGTTGCTACTTTGGGAAATATGCCTCTCTTTTTTTGATTTTTCTTTCCATTGGTGTCATCATCCTCTTCGCCTGTACCCTCTCCACTACCGATACTCGCATTACTTGCATCGCCTGCAAAAAAACATAATCTCAAGCAAACAGTTTAGGACTATATCGCTGTATCGCTGTCTTTATAAATCTAAATTCAATTGAAAAGTTCTTGAAGTACAATGTGTGAACCAAGCAAAAGTACTTCTGTATAAGAACAAATAAACAGATTTGATCATGCATACTAAGGTTTTCAAGTACTATCGACCTCTGATGTAGTAAAATAAACTTTACTTTCCCGAAGAAAATTTATATTGAGTAAAGCCTCAGTCATGTGGAGTACCCATATTCATACTAGTTACAAAACAACCCCCTTTCGCAAAATTGGGCGCTACTGAAAACTCTAATTACAGTACGCAATTTTGCGGGTGTCGTAATGGTTCTCGACGCAGTGCCGTAGACTTCTGTATGCAGAACAAGTGAGGGTGAACAGTGAGAGGGGTTTAATGAGTCACACGCAAACTGAAAGGGGAAGAAATCAGATTAGGGGCGACCTGCGATTTCAGACGACCCGAACTCTGTTGTTGTTTATCGAACGTCGAATTGTAGTCATTACCAGATACACAAACACACGCGGTTTTCAGTCAACGAAAGAAGTTCCGAAAGACCCTCCGCGAAGCGGGGAGGAGTACAATTAAAAGGGAGCAAGTCAAGAGGTGTTTGCGGAACTCTGGGTAATTGCTGGTGTATTGAAGAGCGATGGTGAATTGTTTTTGGAATGTTACGAATTTTCTGGGGCGTTACGGAATCCGAAGGGCATTCGAAATAACTCTAGATGGAATGTATATTACGACCCAACCAATGGAATAGTTTAATGTAATGATCATGAGATTTTAAAAAAGACCAATAGAACCTACTACACAGTGTCGTGGAAATGGGATAGGCTTGAAAATTCGAGAGTTTACCCAATAGTTTTTCAAACAGCAGACAATAGCGGATTTAACCACAAAAGTTTGAGATACGCGTTTATTCTGGAATACTGAGTGAAATAGAGTAACATTTCATCAGAAAATGATCAACCCCTGAAGAAAAAAACTACTCACGAGTTCAGTGCAACACAAAACAATAAGGAGATTTGTGAATTGCCACCAATCGGAGTTGAAAACAAAATACTTTGACGATTGAAATATTCAATTCAACTTAGAATAACTGAATTTCTGCTCGAAAATTTAAAGAAAGTAAATAATTCAACAGTTCACCGTTTCTCTGTTCTTGTTGACTTGACACTTTTCTCTTGGACATAAAGGAAGTGCGTAGCGCAGGGATAGATGATAGGTAGTTCTCATTGCAAGCAATAATTGATATACAAGAGAAATAAGGGATAGGAAATAGGTTTATTCCGAATTCTCTGGGTAGGGAATTCTTTACTTTTGTTTATACCTAGTTTGCATTTGTTGGGAGCTTCAATTAGCATACGAATAAATTACTGGAGTTTTTTCCCAACACCAAACCGTTATTTTAACCCCTCGTCACGTATTTCGATCACCAAGTGATCATCTTCAAGACGAAGGTCAAACTATTTGATCTGAACACAGTTTGATCTTTTTCATGAAGATGATAACTTGAAGATAACACGTGTCGAGGTGTTTAAATAACGGTTTGGTATTGGAAAAAACTCCAGTAATATTAATTACTACATCAAAGGTTCCAAACAGTGCATCACAAGTTGATACGATTGTCGACATTGGAATTGTGACGCCACTGACGGTAAGTGAGGTTCCACACGGTAAGAGTCGATAACTTGCTACTATTGGTTAATCCTGGTTTATTGGTAAAATCTCACTTAAGTAATATATGCATCCATTCCTGATAGAATAACCTCAGTTACTTTAAAAGCCCATGTTGACGTATTCGTAGTTTAGTGAATATCTGGTGAAAAAGTCGCATTCATATTTCATCAGTCGAAAGGATTGACGTTAATCAGGAATTCTCAATACAATTGTTCACTCATTTAATTTGTCGCATTTGGTAACATAACTTGCAGAGTTAAATATTAATAAACGATTAACAAACAAAGCTGGCAGCGCTCACTAACTCATAAATATCGTTCCGAATCTTTCCCTGCCGACCTAGCTGAAATTTATATCTCCCATTGTCTACCTCGAGAACACATGTAACTTTATGTTAATGATTACGATAAAGATAGCTAGCGTTGTCACTCCAGATGAATCGCCTATTCATTGTCCGCGGCCGATTACCATGACCCGCAAGCGAGCGATTGTCAAATGTCATCCCCGAAGTGACGTTTGTTTAAGTTGGTGTCTATCAAGCTGGCGGAGCGGGTATTTTCGTTGGTGCAGCACATGTGAAAGACATAACAGTGAGTAAGTTTGGTTTATTTAGACGGCGCCGATGCGATATAAATTTCGGCACCTGCCCGACTCCATCATGTCTTCGTACAATACTCCAGAATCGGAGGAGTTATTTTGATGGCGAGCTAATACCACCGGCCCATAAATTTCATTAAATCAGTAAAACTCCGTGGCACTCACACGAGAGACTTATTTAATGATGCGTTTTATGTTTTCGCACGACAGACATTATTTTAATTCGTCCGTTTGGACGCACTCCAAAGCTATAGAGGCACATGTTTATCCTATGAGACGACTTTTTTTCTATTTCTCGAGGGACATGTGTGATAACGAACTTATTTTCAAAATACCGGTCGAACCGAAATAGCCCGCGACATTCTTTTCAGTTATAATTGAGAGTTCCTGATGCCCGTCTACATTTTGACCCAAAAGTTAATAGGTGGAAGAAAAATGTTGAGCAATATATCTTCTATTTCGTGACTGACACGCTTAATAAATAGTGAGAATTAAGCAATATATATTAAATATTATGGACACGAAAAAATGATTCTTAGTGTTTTTCAAAATGAGTGACAGGTGGAATCAAAAGTAGAGTCGAAACAGTCTTTGAAGTTTAAATACCTCCAGTCCATAGAAATTACAAGGATTACGTAACTGTTAGAAAGCGTTGATGATAAATATGTTTTTGAATATATGAGACGCAAAAAGTGTATGATATTCATGCGTAAAATATATATCTTTCCTATGGATCAACTTAACAATTTCCCCACTAGCAACAATACTCGTAAAAAAACGTGAATCAATGTTTTCTTGAATGTTGAGAATACTTCAACATGGATACGGTTCCCGAAGGCGAGCATCCGCAAGTTACTTTTTCAAATTATAAAAATTTAGGAAAAAGAATATGCATGAGTCAGTAATGGGCTTGAAGAATGCATGAACCAGAGCATTTTGAGGAAGAACTGAAACATCTTCAAGTGACCTTGAGATCGAATGGATACAGTGTACTCGAGATCAACAGGGCCACGAAACTGAAGAGTTCAACGGTTCAAAACGTGGAAGATGCTCAAATAGTTGCACCATATATCTAGGGTCATAGACAGAATTGGAAAACTTTTGGGGAAACACAACATTTAAACGATTTTCAAACCCACCAAGATTCAACAAAGCCTCGGGTCGGCTAAAGAAAAAAGATACCCACTATCAGCAGCAGGGAGTATATTGTTTACCGTGCATTTGTGTGAAGGTATACATAGGACCACCAAATCTATGTGCACAAAGCTGAAGTAGCATGGAAGAAACTGCAAACTAGGCCAAACGGCCAAGTCGGTTGTTGGGGAACACGCACTAAGTGAAGGAAACCACAGGATTCTGTTTGAAAACAAGAAACTTATTGCCTCTAACCAGAAATATCATAGCCGACCGGTACGGGAGATTCACAATAGAGATCGACAAACACACGGATAATTTCAATAGAAAAGAAAAAGCTGTGAACCTCAATCGAATATGGAATCTCATTCTAAGATGTTCAACCATTCCATGAGTAACGATATCAAGCAATGTCATTTTGACAGCTTTGAAGTTACTTAGTGAAACTAATAATACTTTCGAGAGGTAACATCTTTATTTGATAAAGATTGGAGAAATATATATTTCACTGTCTCATGAAATCTATGTTCAGAGAGGATACCAAAAAGACGAACTGAGAAACCTACTTAGGACTCGTATTGAAAATGACTGGTGATATTGAGTAAAACGAGTAACTTGAAGTTGACGGGGGAATATGAATATATATGTTGAAAATTTGTTTTCAAACTGATCAAAACGGATATATTTATGAAACGGATACATTTCCTTGAGAAATATACTTATGATCACGTAATCCTTTCCAGATGAAATACACATAAGGTATTTGCCATAAGTGGCTCAATCAATTTCAAAATGAATCCGCAGCCGAAGACGTTATTTTAATGGATACAATCTACCATATTTTCCATGATAAACTCGTACCAATATTCCCTGCCATGGCTGACAGCGAGGCAAAACAAAAAAAACCGAGAATATCAAGTATCTTCATTCCTCTTCGTAACAGTTCGAAACATAATACGCGGCTAATATCTCACATCAGAGCCGAGCGCGAGGTATGCCATTGTCGAACAAAACTTGGGAATTAGCCGCGGGAGTCTGTGGAAAAAAAAGCCGTCCTAATGACTGGGCCGTCACTCATCATTGGCCGAGCGTTAGGCATCTCGTAAGCCATTACACGAAGAAGAAGTATTGTGAGCTCACCTCTTGCTTTATGGGATTCCAATCCGGCACGAAACTGACGAATCGCGTCTCGCCCCTCGCAGGGCTCCTCAGAACGTGACGTGGAAATTCGCCGCGTAGACCCAAGGCTAGATTTTACATTGTGAGCATATAATGTACGTCATTATCATATTTACATAAATTATAATATGTTATAAAGAGGTAATTTCTGTAATCGAGTCGCGAGAGCGTTTCGGAGTGACCTGATCTTAACGGGACGGTTTGATTACCATCGACATTGATCTCTTGCATTAAACATGACCTCCATGAAGTCATCGGTATATGCGATCCGTACTACAATCGGAACAAATGATCAAGTCTACCACAGAAGAAACCGCTGTCGGTGACGCCAAATTCGATGCATCATATCATGGAGTTGGAGCAGTATGGCCTTGCTCTGCTGAATTAGTCTTCAATAAGCTTCTGAATATTGAAAATCTTTTCTGATTTCAATTTGACAATAGTTTAGAGTACTTGTACAATCTTCGGCGTTGAAGTGGTGCAAAATACTCTTATAGTATGCCTTAAACTTTGAGGAGATGGCAGAAGCTGATTTGAGAACATCTTATAGATGTTCTGGAGTTTATTTTATTAATCGAAGTTTTAGGAATCTATTGATATGCTCATTAAAGAGTTCAACTACATTTACCACCAACTGCAAAGGAGGGGATATTCTCACAGTAACGAAGTTAGTAAAAATTCAATATTTGCACAGCAGTGAAATAATTGAAAATATTCTATCTATAATAATACTAGCTCAACAGTTTTCCAACGATTCATTTTGATCAAAAGTGGACTAGTCACTTTGCAATGTTTCCTGAAAGTCTCCAGTCCTCAATATCATTATGAAGTATAGTCTTATTGCTTGATATCATCGTTTGCCAATGTTGTTGTTCTTGTTGTCATTTTTGTTGGAAATATGAAAACAGTTCCTTATCACTGTCTCTTAATTGATTGTTGTCAATTTGAATGACCATGCAATACTTTCATAGTTTATGGTAACCCAAAATGACATTTTGCCCCATGGTACAATTAGATAAAAACCTAATAATTCATAACCCCTTCCTTGATTTCAGGATTTGCTCAGCACAATCTTCAGCTGATTCATCTCAACTGAATTGTCGTATTGTTGTCGAGGGAACTGGCATTTAAAAAATTACTTCGTTTCTAATCACTTCAAGATATTTCTCCTTGAAAACCAGCAACTTAACTTTTATTTGATAACTCAATACACTCATTCCTGCATTTATTCATGAGGCATTGGCAATCGCCGTCCATCTAGTTAACAATGTAAAATCATTATAAAATTCCAAGCATTTTTCTTCGGCGTAGCGCTTTCAGAATATCCCGGCGATGAAATTAAATCGGCTCGATCTCCGAAAGAAAAATAGATAATCAGTATGCACCCCGCTTCCCTCCTGGTGATGATGGATTTATACGGGTTTAGAAGTAGTGGCGATAAATCTAGCCGACTCTCCTTCTCTCTCTATGAGTTGGCTTCATCTCCTCACCCCAATGGTATCGCGATCGAACATTCTTGGTCCTTCCTTATCCGACTTTAAATCGCCAAAAATGAGTCTCCGTGTCAGATGATCCGGCAACGAATATCTCAGACGATTAATCAACGTTATCAGGCAACGTTCGACTGTCTTTCTTGCGGGGTCCGCATCGTGCATTGTGCTCGTATTCGATATGCGTAATTATCCTAACGAAGCGTGGACCACGGAACAGCGAATAGAAGACAAAAGAAGGTTTGCTCTATCGCGAATGGGGATCGGATTAGTTGCAGCCGTCTTGACACCTGAACGTAGAGCAGTTAGGCAAGATTCGATTGCGGAAACCATGCGAAATGTCGTGTCAAAGCTAGTTTCAGGATTGTAGGACGTTTCGTCTACAACTGCGACAGACACCAACAGGCCCCATGAAATGAATTAAAAACGCAATAAATAATTTTTGAATATCTGGAAGATTTCCAGCCACCATGGCCATCATTTGATGAAATTGTTGTATAAATTTAACCTGTAAGGTTTCATCCACATTCTTGAACTTCTAACTAGAACCTCTGTAAGAATTTCACCGTTCGGCAGTTATGGTTACGATATTACAAATGGTAAATTGTTAGTTTGTGCGATTGCCCTTTGGACTAACTAACGACCCTTCGACATTACTGGAATATATTAACAAAATTTTTTCAATGATGTGACTGAAAATATCAAACCAACAAGATGTTTTGAATGATGTTTTGATGTTTTGAATGATGTTTTGGAAAGGGAAATCGAAGTTTCAATCTAAAAAAAATGATTGGCAAGTGATTTATTCCACCCATGAATGTGAGTTTGTTTCATGCACTGTTTTATATCAAAAACTTATTATTTCACTGGTTACACTCGAGTTGAAGAACTCAAAAACAAAATCAGAAATGTATATCGTTTATTTTCAGAACTTGAAAAAGTGTTATCAACTATCACCCAATTTCTGGTGAAATGAAGTTGGAGGTATGTTCCAGCATAATAATTTGTCGTGCTGCGAAGAACCCCCGTTGTCACAATTGCTTTTGCCAAAAAATCAGTTGAGTGTAGTTTGTCAATTGTTGAGTCTGTTGTTGACAGGTTCATAGGCGAAGGGATGAAGGGCTCTTTAAAACCTAGCGCAAATACTAGACTGCAGCCCTCCAGTCTTTAATTCACACATTTCCGATGACAAGTACCTACGCTATGGCACGTGTACACTTATTTTTCCGTCATTATCACTGTTAATTGTCGATGTGATTACATATTTCACGAAGTGAGAATGTATATTGCAGGCTTGTTTACTTGGTTTTCCAAAGTGTGTGATTGAGGATCTAAGGTGGCGGTATGGGAGTTGAAACTCTAGCTAACAACGCAATTGATTAGATAAGTCTGTTCATAATTTATAGCTGAAAGATTATGATCTGTGTAATTATGTTTATATATTTCGCAAAAATTCGTTGATATATTAGTGGAAGGTAATTATTTTCTAGTGCTATTAATAAGTGGATTGTGCTTTTGATGAAAATGTTTTCATTCAAAAATAATCCAAATATTTGCAGAAGTTTCCAGGTGGAAGTATTGTAAACACATTAAAAATAATTGGTCACTAATCTTCAAGAGAAAAATTCCCATTTTAATCGCTTTCGAGAGTCTCTGGAACCCTCAGACTGTATGTCTTTTACCTCCCGGCTTCCAAAAACGATCTATCACAAACCCTCATTTCCAACTGCCATTCCCTAGGAATCCAAATATAAAGCATTCCTTTCGAATTTAATAACCCAAAATTTTTGTACCAAAGTTATAATTAAAATGGTTCGCAGGGCGTTATTAAAAAACCGGTAATTACCTGTTCCCAATCGTACCATACTAAAAAAAAATAATAATGAGCCATTGGGATCGGATCTGGCAGGTATAAATATAAAAATGAATTCATCTGATAGGTGCAGTGTTCATTCGAAGAAACCATTTCTAATCTAACATATATATCAAAGATCCATCAGGGGCGTAACGGAATGAGTTTCTAGGGGATGAGCAACTACTCTTTGGATACTGAATTCCTAATTGTGCGTTAAGTTTTAGAATCAAAACACTGTTTCGTCTGAAGCGTCAGCTAAATTACAGACCTGCTTATTCCTTCAAACTTCCAAATCATCATACTTTCATCGACGGTTAGCTGTTGTTTGCACGTATATAGTGCTATGAGATAACTATAATTTTTGCACCCTTTTAGTACAATGGAGTCTCTCCAAATTACACTCATGAAATTATTCACTTGAAAAAGTTTTGACGTCCACCTGTTAGCCGAAACTCCTCGGGTATGATGATTATCATATGTTTACCCCGAAGGCAAAATAAAATTGAACGTTCTCGGTAGTTATAGATATTAAACAAAAAACGAGGTATCAAACGGTGGATATTGAATGGATCGTTAATGGCGAACAAGAAAGCAACAACATGCATAACTAACTAAAAATAGCAGTTCGTGATCATTATCTATAAATAAATTGATTTTTTTCGAAAGACAATCGATACATAATGGAGATTTCCTATCATTATAGTTGCAAGGCTTTGTTTTATTTTAGTTCCAGATAATCAATAACCATATCGTTGAAAAAGTAATGAGGAAATTAACTGAAATTATCGGTTGAAAAGGTATGGCAATTGATGAAGGAATACATTACATACTTTATTGTTATAATCACTAATCGGTTAACAAGGGAAAATTTATACTTCAGGAATGAGTTGAATTTCTTCCTGATTTTTGTAATTTTTCAATTTTAACACTCTTTAACCAATAATATGATGAAAATAAGCGTATGTGATCAATGAAGGGATATTTTGATGAGTTTGAGTGTGACTGATAATCAACAAATTCAAAATGGGAGAGAATCCAAAGTCTAATCTGCAATTACAAAATTATTTGAGCTCCAGTGAACCATCAACCCATATCTTTCTATGTGATTTCGAGAAGTGAGCATAAAAGGAACTTAAAACTTTTATTGTAAGAGTGCTTATTAAAAAGTTCTGTGCGCATAAACTAGACTTGGGATGAGAAGAAAAACTGATTTATTATTTGAATCCACTGCCCAGAATGTAGCTACATCTTCAATACAATTTAATTCTAGTAAACATGTGCTTATCAAAAAAATCGAATGTGCTTTAGACCACATGACTGAAGTAAAACTTCTATAGCTCCATCTATCTGTAAATGTGTGCTTGCACCTCTCTCTCTTCCCCCTACAGTAATATACCATGCGCAACTCTCTGTCTCTCTTTCTATCTTAACTAACTTATACCTCCCTCTCAACTTCAGTTCGCTTCGCCCGATCACAGTTTTCATAACGCTCTCGTCACGTATTCACCAGCTTACTCCTCAAGTCAAGTGTGCATAGTGTAGTTTCACTTCAAAAATGTATTTAGTGCGCTAGGCATTCCTTTGATTTCTGTTATAGCAGCGCTGTAAAATCAAGAGAAACATTGGCAGTTTCCGTCGCAAAATTTCGCCAAAACCTCGTTTCCAGGCCAACAATCACCTTTCGGCGTCCCCACGTATTCTCCGTGTCCATCATGAGAACCAATTACACGGCCTGCGTGATAGATGGTCCAATCAAAGACGGTCTTCTCCTTGCAGCAGGTCACCTGCTAGGGTCACCGCTAAATTGCCCAGATCTCATTCTACACCTACATCATTTTCAGGCATTTTCTCACGACGAGCCGAGTACTTTGTAATCTCAAACGGCCGCCTAGCGCAAATTAAACGGCTAATAGAGCGTATTGCTTCACTTGTTATTGCCTTAAAAGGAGGGGTTTCTTAGATTACTTGATCTTGAAGATAAATTAGAAACGAGTATTGGGTTTGCTGCTTCGGCTGGTGTTTTGTTTCTGTTTATGTGGATGCGTTACGTCAGAAGAGAGGTACGCTGGCATTTGCAGGGCCGTTCGTGAGGATTTTCGCGAAAAATTGACTTGGATTACCATTTTTTGTGCAGCAAAATTAGGTGGTGCCTGGTCATTCGTGTATCAAATTTGCAGTAGAAGTTTCACAAGATATCTGGAACTTTTTGTTTTGAAACTCGTAAACTTATGCCCTTTTTCTGTGGGGTGATAGTTTCTTTGCATTCACTTCTGTGGATTGTAATAGTTTGTTGCCATGGCGAAGTTAATGACCTAGAAATGGTATAATTCTAAACAATATGAAAATGAATTCTGTTGTATTTTCTCTTGAAGATATGGACTGTAGTATTTTTATGAAGGCAAATCAGATAATCGGATAAAAAAGATGTGCTGAATTCTTGGGCATGTACATTAATTTTGTTAACATTTTTTGTCATTTGACATACACATTTTCATCACTATGATTATTATTATCATACCGAGAAAAATGCACTCGTTCACTTGATGTTATAAGGTTATTTTAAAAGTTTTATCGGTTGTTTATCGAATTTTATCAAAATTTTAATGTTTTGACTCTTTTCAGCTTCGTAGAATTAGCCAAGAAATCCTAGAGAGATAGTATATCACGTCGCAAAGCGATTTGTGGACAATTTTTGTCTACGTATTCAGATTGAACCAAAGCGCAGCCAAAACAGCCCAAAAAATTGCTTTGCAAAACTTTCGTTCCTGCGATTTTAGCCTCGAAGTGGTCGACCTACAGTAATCCGTGACGAGTATTTGACGACCCTAGTGGAGACGTCCGCCTGCACGTTTTTCAATTCACCGTCCAAAAATTAAACGAATTGGGCGACCAGGCAAAAACGACCCTCGTGGACTTCCTCGAATCCCCAAACGCAATGTTTAGATTGAAGGGGTTATATTTTTTAGGAGTGATTAATTTTTTGGGAAAGAAAGTTTTTGGCTTTCTACTACTCAATCTTGATACAAAAAAGAAGGATGAG
>WOGJ01024772.1:0-15008 GCA_015342185.1 Leptinotarsa juncta | reverse complement strand
CCTGTAGTCCATCACACATTGGATACGAGACGCGTGTTGTCTCGCCGACGTGATCTTAGCCTCCATCTTATTATTATTATTATTATTATCATTATTATTAAAGACGTGCACTGTATATTATTGTTTCAGTTTGTTTGTTAGAGAGTAATTGGAGCAAAGACTTTTTCAAAAAAATCTGCGGGAAACGGAAGCTGTCCTACTTTTTACCTTGGTTATTTTTTTGTATTCTACTAAGCTTCTACATAACTTACGTACCCTTCAAAACTTTTAATATTTTTCAAATTTTCTGACATTTTGTAACTGTATATTTTTGTTACTCATAACAAATAACGAATTGGTCATTGTTTCATTACTATTATTTGTTTAAGAAATACTTGTCTTTCTTTAACACCTCCTCATACGGTCAAAGTCTTGTACCAATTGGTATCGAACGTCTTTGTATTTTTATCTGCTAAAAAGTCTCATAAAGCGCGAGTGAAGGACCAAGTGGACCACCACGTACTAGAGGTCTTTCTCGCTTTTAATTATTATCGCAGGTGATGCTGTAAATTTTCCGAGTAAAATATTATTGAGTCGTTAAAGACGCCCGTTTTTATAAGTTATGTCTCGAGAATAACTCGGTGGCATGGTACAACATTCTCTGAATGCTCCACAACACAAATATAAGGTGGCGAAAGATTTATTGTATTTGTTCTGTACACTGCTCGATGGGAAATTAGTTTTTGATGGATGGTGTGTTTTCAGTGAAAGTTGCACAAGTTCAAGAATTATTAAGCCTCTTTCGGAGGAGAGAATTCGGAAACACGTAGCGAATATTTTTCTTTGGAGCTTGCGAATCTCACGTGGAATACTGATAGGGGCGGGGATGACCTAAAATATTTTGGGGGAGTGATTGAAAGAAAAAGAGAGCGAAACTGGATTCAAAACTATTTGAAGTAAATTATTTTCGAAGTTATTTTCAGTTAATGAAAATGATTCTTGAAGGAAATTTGTTTTGATAATTCGTTTGAGAAGTGTGTTGATTATCTATAAATATTTGTTTTGGGATATAAGCCATTAGAAATAATTTGTCTGAAACAATTACTCCTCCTGAATTCAAATGTTGGAATATTGTCCCACTCTTCTATAAACAAGTGATTTAACTAAAATGAGAACACTACAAAAACTACAGAATCGCGCAATGAGGGTTATTTTGAGATTTGACAGGAGTACCCCTATATCTATAATGTTAAATAATCTAGAATGGTTATCTATAGAATGTAGGCTTACATATTTGACAATGATTTATATTTACAAAATGTTGCATAACCTTCTACCTTCATATTTTGACAAATTTGTAATTTTTAATAATCAAATCCATCAGTATAATACTAGAAAAAATGTATCTGTAAATAATCAAACAAATACGTTCAACACGAAAACATAAATTTTTAGAGGATTTATTGAGTATAACAGTCTACCTGAAAATGTAAAGTCTTCTAACAGTCTTATTCTGTTCAAAAGAAATCTATTGGATCATTCGAGATACCATTAATGCCAAATTATTATGTATTATTTTTTTTTGTATTTCAATAAAGCATTTCATTTCTCTTTGAATTGAAATGAGTATATTTTATTGGAGTTTTAGGAAAAAATCTTTTCAATTTTCTATTTCTTTATATTCATACAAAAAATGTAAGAAACTTCGAAAACGGATCTGATGAGATGATGAGACACGTGTCTTCTTTCGAAACTTCGAAGTACACATATATTATTGTGTTTAGCGTTTTTACTGATGATATCTCCCTCATTTTTTAACGAATGTTTGGAATAGAAACACAATAAACAGAAATGTTCCTGTGAAAGTATTTGTTTTGTAGGGGGCTTCCAGTTTGAATATTCTATGCAGGATCTACACATCTGTGAAAAGTTCATTTTGATCTTGCTTGGAAAGTTTCCCATATTGTTTGTATGAAGATGGAAAAGTATAAAATCATAACGGTTTAACTCAAATTATGCTTTTCCTCTTGGAAAGTTTCCCATATTGTTTGTATGAAGATGGAGAAGTAGAAAATCAAAAAGGTTTAACTCAAATTATGCCTCTGTATGAACATTTCGTACAACAAATGTTTTTAAAGGGAATTGAAAGAGAGTATGTATTTAAATCACAGGAAGGTAAAGATTCTCCCAAAAGTACCTAACTTCAGTCTCTTGTTTTCAACATATTATCAACAGTATATTTGATATCCTGAACAAAGAGTCTTAAGCCTCGGATTGGTTTTCATCTTTATTTTTACCAGCCTGTTCTAGCGAGTCAGTTCCTCCTGTGTCTCCCATCTACTGGTTATCCTTGTCTGCAATACTTTCCTGGTGAATTCATCAAAATCACTCCAGTTGAGTTGTCAAAACTATGAATACAGCTCCGATAGTTATCACAATAATTCATTATTTCTCGTATATTCTCTCAAATTTAAAATCATTCTGTCTGGTACTCAATGTCTTATTTTTCATCCAATCGTTATGCATACAATTTTGAACTTGAAATAGTGTAATGAAAAAGTACTCATGAGATTAGATATTTGACATAACAGTGGAAGAGCTTCATGAATCAAGAGCCGAATCGACCCCTCTACGAAACCCTTCATTACTTTGAAGGATCGATTGCAGCTTGAGAAATGGTTCTGATGCAGATTATGTGAAACATTTTCTTCCTTTCGAATCAATAGACAGTTTTCCTGAAAATCTTGCGAAGAAAAATGGATTAGATAATTTAGAAAACACTTGCTATGTATGTGAATATCATTTTATAAGTGTTGCACATGAGGAAGAATTCCAAGAACGACCGCTGTGGAATGAATGATACCGCACAATCTATCTCGTCTTGTGTTTGTATATCTTTTGCTGAAAAAAATCCTTACTTGTTTACTTCGTAGTAAATGTTCAAGAGGTATAAAAAACGTATGTGATTTTCTGGAACTCCAACTAGCGTTTCCCAATATGACTGATAACCAGTCCGTACGAAGCTTATTGTTGAATCATCTGAAAATTGAACTTTTAACGGGTTATGATCAACTCTAGTGCCAAACATGCGCAAAACTAACTAATTATTATAAGGAAACAAGTATAGCTGAGGCACCAGTCAATCTAATAATAACACTGTTGATCTTCAAACATGACTCAATCTCTGACGGAAGCACCAAACTCTTACGAAGGTTCGAAATAGACGAACACTTCAAATTAGCATACCACTATTATAATCTTCATGCAGTCATTGTTCACTGTGGTTCTGGCGTTGAATTTGGTCATTATTACGCATTGTCAAAGACGAAACGGACTGGTTTAAGTTTATCGACAGTCGTGTCACTAAATGTTCTGGCGATGTCTTGAATTTATTGGAGCCTCTGGAGACACCCTATATTTTGTTTTATGAAAGAGAGGACATTGGCAGGTCAATATCTTCAGATGATGTGGTGCTCCAGGTTTTTCTGTTTGTTGTACCGGGAAGTTGTCCCGGGGAGTCAATTAATTTTTGTTGTTGTTTCATAATTTCATGATTTGTATTACTTTCTTCTTTACTATGACAATAAAAATGTAAACATTTTAGTTCTCAACTTCAGAAAAATATGAATGTTTAGGATAGATTATGCACAGAACAACTCTTTATATTGTGTATAAAGAACATTTTCTTTCATGAATATGAAATGTATATAATTAAATCAATATTAGGTTTTTTCTGAGTATTTTCAAAGGTGATTTCTAAATATTGATTATATGAGATACTAAGGCACGCCAAGAAAAATAACTTTGTTCACCGCTAGCTGGAACAAAATGTTCTTTCTTGTGTTCTTTTCTACCTCATTGCCAGGTGGTTCATGCAAACCCAATTTCCTTTATCCAAATTCCAATTTTATGTTTATATTTAACCGCTCTTATCTACCCCACACTTTTTAATATCCTGTCTGGCAGTGTTAGCAAATTATTATAAAGCTGCGTCTTGCGTTTCTTTTAGAAAATACTTCATGCATACTTGATGTGAAATATGACCGCAAAATACCACTTAATAGAAGGTGAGTCCCTCTTGCTGACCGTAATGTTGGTTAAAGAAAGCACCAGCAAGAAGTCGTTGAAATTTATAGACACTAATTTGTTCAATTTACGAAAATTGGAAAATAATTATCTAATCACAGCTATTATAAGTATAAAAATAGGGTCCAGAGTGATCAAGGGGCTCTCCGAGAAGCGTCTCGATATTCGATAGGCACCTAAATCTAAATTATAGACTAGCGACTGTTCCAACCAGTGGCGTGTCTTCAGATTGTAAGAGGGATATTTTGAAGTTCAACTTACTTAAACTTCCTTTTGAAGATGATCACTTGGTGATCCAAACACGTGTCGAATTGTTGATATAACACTTTCGTGTTGGGATAAAACTTCAGTAATATTCTTTAGAATATTTTGGTAACTTCGAAAATTCATATACCTATTCAATTATCCATGTATTCTTAGAATATTTTGATTGATTTTTTTTCAGTTTTTTGTTATGAAACTGTAACATTTCTGTGGAGTGATTTTTTCGAATGTGAAATTATTTATTCTAGGAATTAGTGAAAGACTTGCGCTCGGTAGATCTATGGTGTTTTTCATTTCCACCTTCTGATATTGGTATTTTGTATATAAGAAGTAAAAGTCCCACCCATACTGTATTTTCCATTATTGTTACGTGTAATAGTAAAATTATGCTAGCAATTTAATGTCAACTTGAATTATTATATGTGTCCAAACAATGTAAAATACAATTTCCCAGTTTGGAAATAATTGAAGTTGTATAATAATGGAACTTAAAACCATTGGATATATTCACAGGAATTCACAAGACGAAATATTTTAAATAGAACTGTCACGTGGAATACCTACTATAGGTAATCAAACTGACAGCTAACTAAGACGCTGTCAACATTGTTTCAACTCTCTAATGAGTACTTTTTGGAAGTTTGTCGCTTTTAATGTAAGAAATGTGTTCCTGTTTGAGTTAAAGTTCACTAATTTATGAGGCAATTAGAAGATTGAAGAAAATAGTGCAGTTTCCTTGCACTGACAAATATGAAATGGCGTTGAAAGGTGGATGAATATGAAAAGAATTATTTTTAATTATAGTAGTTCAGTTTCAAATGTACAAAGTACATTTGCAAAAACGGTTGTACCTCAATTGTCTACATCTGGATGTCCGCAAATAGCCTCGTTTGGAATCACATTCTAAATGATATCGTCGCTTCACTAGTGTGTTATTATTTGTTCGAAACTTTACGAAATGTTAGAACATGAAAGATCAGAAATACTTGAGGCATAAAGTTAGAAATGTATGTATGCTGAGCCCAAAATTCTTAGCTTTTATGCAATATAGACCTAGCAATCCAAAAAGAGGTATAACTCTATACGATAAAACACTGGATCAACATTTATATGATGCTGTAAGGATGATATGACCACGTGAAGAGTATTCCTAAATCTATAATAATGGTGTCTGAAGTTAGATGATCGAAATGGTTCAAGAACAAAGAAAGGGCAATAATACGAAGAGGACAAGCCTGCAAAAACCGACATTTACTTAGGATGCAAGAATAAATGAGAAATTAGGAAGATTACCACCACAACTGACACAGCCCCGAACAGACAGTTGAAAAAATCTGTTTTTCCGTTAATCAGCTGTCACCCCCATACGAACGAAAACTCTCAGAAGTTGAGAAACTTGTGCGAGCTAAGGTAAGGTAAAGAAAATTCATTATCTCGCAAAATATGGCACAGCTAGTCATAGTTCTGGATCCAAAACTTTGTATGAATAAGAATAGCTTTTTAATTACTATCATACAAATTTCAATAGTCTCTTCTGAAAATTGTTTCAAAAGTTTCAATAAAATAAGTAGTATAAGAATTTGAGTTACAGTTAGTGGTTGACTTCCATATTTTGCCTTCGTCCTTCTTGTTGTGGATAGGTTATATTAATATCTTCACAAACCATGGCTATCCGCAGTCAAAATTATCATTAATAAATATTGTCATATATTGAATACTTGTAGGATTCCTAAAATACTTTTAATGAAAAAAAAATTCATTATCGTTTTAAACTTATTTTTACGTTGCCACTATAAAATGACTTTTTTTGACAAATTTTCATTCAGCATTGGACTGCTATTGAAACAATTTCAATCTGAGTTCATAGAGCTCAATCAAGATTTAAAGCAGCTGACCAAACTTTCCAGCGGTTTGAAATAATCCACGCCAATGATGATAATGACTTGGTAGATAATGATTTTTTTCCGCTTCCATTCGAAATAAATAAATCACCTCAGGGCATTTTATTAACGGGATTATATTTTCGTTCTGAAATATAGTATTATTAATAAGAGGATTTTTTTTCAGGGGGAAAGCAAATATTATTCGAAAAGTAATAGAAATTGTGCTTGCTCTCTCGGTTTGCTCTAGAATTTCATTACGCTGAAAATGAGTTATATTACAGAAAAATGCTAATTCATTCGAAACGGGCTTATCTGGTTTTGTTTGTTTTCCTCAAGTTTATTATTAAATGCCTGACATACAGAGTATTTATTTACCTCCAACTACATTTCTATGGCAGTTGAATAAATGGTCAAATGGGAAACTTGTATAAAATGAAATGAACAACAAGCACAAGTAACTACATCTGCCTCTCTTGAAGAGTATATTTCTGTAGAAATGAATGATTTTTGAATTTTCATTACACTGAAAATAGTAGCGTATTACTTTGTTAATTAATTAAATGGAATCAAGTATGAAATTAATCAAATGAATTTTCTGACTGTGCATACGTATTAGAAATATAATTCAAGTTCGAGACAGTTCACACCTACCAACGTTTCTATACATTAAGATCCAATAAATGCCAGCCGGAAAAACTACTTCCCTGGCCAATACTACGGTTAATGGTTTGTATCTGATAGTCATTTATCTGCAGAAAATTCTTATAGATGCTTCATTTTCATCCAACATCAGGACCTCGGTGAAGTCAATCGACTGATCACCTATAGATCGCTTTTGGAGTATTACTCATCGTAACTGTCGGACAAATCTAGGACAGCAGTGCCATTTCGAACTCGACTATTTTCATCGATATTCCACCGAATACACGTCTGAGACACTATGTTTTGATTTTTCGATTTCCAGTTCCAAGTATTTATTATTTGAGTAAAACATACTGTGTCAGACATCTTTGAAACTATTTGATGCCATCTACACCTCGTTTTGGATTTAAAAAGTACTTTCATATGACAACCAGTAGATGGAGATCTCTTTATATTCCAGTTGGAATGATGATTTTGTAGAACATTAAAATAGTATGGAAAAGAAATGTTTTGGTTTTCTACTTCTCCATCTTTATACAAAAAGAAAAGAAGAAAGCAAAAATTCATCCCTCCAATCAAATTGTATGTTTACTTGTGCCCAATGTCTGTTTAAACTGATTTGATATCATCCCACTAGCCAGCACTTTTGTCTTTGGGCAGACTTACATTTCTAATGATAATGTTTCGAAATGATTATTCTTTTTTGAACCAATAACTTGTATTTTTTTCTTTTTCAACTATAAATTTCATTCACATATTCAACAGACACCGGTTTAGTCAAACATGAACAATGTGTGTGTATGTTGATATATATATACGACCCAGAACCCTTGTAGCAATATTTCAGAGTGTGACTTGAAATTTGCCCAACAAGTACCTAAATAAACTGAATAGTAAAGAGGCATCATCCATCATGTCAGAAAGGCAAACCTACACAATGAAGTCGGTTCATAAATATCAACACTTTATTAGGTGAAATGAGTGGTGTTAGTATGCAATTATGAACAGTCGAAGTAAACGATTTACTGGGAATGATCATCAAATTGAGAGCATCTTCATGTATGACTGAAATAAGATGATATCTGAAATATTAGCTGGTCTGCCTAGTGCTCCCTCATAATTGAGGACTCTTTGGTTAGTTCCCGAGTAGTTTTATTTATCACCATTTTAAATCGTGTAATTATGACATGTTTCAATCTTTGAATATTTTTTATGGAATTCCTAAAACATTTTTTGAATCTCATCTCGATACTTGAAGGCACCTTTGTCTCATTGACTTAGATACCATATCCGTGATAAATCTTTCACCATTTGAATAGTGCTTAAAAAAATATTTTGAAAAATAAACCTTGATGTCTTATAAAGCTCTAGCACCATTTGAATGATGTTAAACTAAATAACTACATCCACCACTGCTAAAAAAATATATTTTGAAAAATAAAACGTGTTGCTTTATAAAGCTCTAGCACCATTTGAATGGTGTTAAACTATATAACTACATCCACCTCTGCTTAAAAAATATTTTTTGAAAAATAAAACTTGACGTTATTTAAAGCTCTAGTACCATTTGAATGGTATTAAACTTAATAACTACATCCACTAATGCTTGAAAAATATATTTTGAAAAATAAAGCGTGATGCTTTTTAAAGCTCTAGCACCATTTAAATGGTGTTAAACTAAATAACTATATCCACCACTGCTTAAAAAATGTATTTTGAAAAATAAAGCTTGATGCTTTTTAAAGCTCTAGCACCATTTGAATGGTGTTGAACTAAATAACTACATCCACCAATGCTTGAAAAAATATATTTTGCAAAATAAATCTCGATGCTTTATAAAGCTCTAGCACCATTTGAATGGTGTTAAACTAAATAACTACATCCACCAATTCTCAAAAAATATATTTTGAAAAATAAAACTTGTTGCTTTATAAAGCTTTAGCACTATTTGAATGGTGTTAAACTAAATAACTACATCCATCACTGCTTAAAAGAATATATTTTGAAAAATAAAGCTTGATGGTTTATAAAGCTCAGATCAGACTTTATTTGGAATATTGTTCTCATGCATTGAGCTCCGCCCCTAAGCATACTCTGAAGATGCTGGATTCCATCCAGAAAAGAGCCATCCGCCTAATTGGAGACGCGAACATCACGTGCAACCTTGATAGTCTGGGACATCGAAGAAAAGTTGGAGATTTGTCTCTCTTCTATAGATACTTTCACGGGAAGTGTTCAAGTGACACTTGATTTCATGAAGAGCAGTACATACCAGAAATACGCGACGGGCTGTGGCTGCTCATCGTTTTGAAGTTCAACTCAGTATACCTCCAACTTCACTCTTCAAGAATTCTTTCATTTAGAGAACTGCGTTTATGCGGATTGAACTTTCTGTGAACGTTTTCCAAACGGATTTAATCTCCAGCGATTCAAATCCAATGTGAATCACTATTGTCGTGCAGACACCGCTCTTAGAGCGCTTTAAGAATTTGGCCTACTTATGTGAATATCACGTTTCGTAACTCGAGATATCACCATCGCTCTAGCAGTCACACCATCGAAAATGTCTGTCGCAGTAGCAGATGAAACGTTTGGTACTATAAGTTACTTTCGACTAGGGTCTAAGTAGCTCAGATTTTGGTTTCTCTAATCGTGACTCCGGCCATGAAAGCCTGTGTTCGTATATTTTCAGTATATTGCATGAAATTCTCTTATCAAGTATATACATTGTTTTGAGAAAAACAATTATCATATAGTTTCGTAAAATATTTCAGAAAACCAGAAGTGAATCCCTACTTTTGTTATACAAGGAAACAATAATGATACATATTGAATCAATTAATTCAAGTTCAATTCAAGTTTTGGCCAATTACATTATGTTTGAGATAGTGTTTTGAGGGGGGATCCTGGTATAGGCTTTTGCCTCTTTAGGGTTAGGAGATTGTGTGTGTGTGTTGTCTCCGGTTTTCATGTGTTAAATTTGTTTTTCCGTAGTTTCGTTGGAGTGGTCCAGGTCCGTTGCTGTGGTCAGTTTTTACATAGGTTCAGATTGTAAGGCCGGAGATGGATATTGTACGACTTCAGCTCCTTCCAGGATGTAACTGTCCGCTATCTGATTACCAGTGGGTACTCCTCCAGGATGTCTTGGATCTGCTCCGATGGATCTTCCATTGCTCCCAGGAGTCTTGCTCGGGGAAACGGGATTTTCTTCCTAGGTATCCTTCTAGGTCCTCCACGGGGAGTCCATGGTCTGGTCAGCGTCTTGATGACATGCTGCTCATTGAATGATAAAAAATAGTGTCACTTCATGGTGTGTTTGGTGTAAATCATTTTGTCTCTCTGTAGAACACTGCATAACATCATCAATAATTCAATTCACTGTTTGGGAGTTCATATACCTTGTATATTGAAATGTGATTTTGTGTGAAATAAAATGCTTTGAAGTTGTTTCGATCAATTCACTAATCTTAAGACATATAACAAATGTTAAAAGAAATGAAGCAACCATAAATATGCAATTTACCATGAAAACAAATTATCACTTATCTTTTTGTTCCTTGAACACTCATTAAACTCAATGTTGACTAATTTACACTGTTAACAACGACTAATATGTGCAGGATCGCACATCATTGAATAATTTTCGTAACACTTAGTTTTTGTCTTCGTTGAAAGATTTTTGTACCAGTCCATGAAATGGTAATTAGAGAAAGTGTGTACTCAAAATAATTATTTGAAGTATATTAACAAGTTGTAACAATGATTATCACTTTTTGAACAAATAAAATTATGTCAAGTGAATGTGCACCTCTGATTCGTCCCATATTCTAGTAACGCCTGAAAAAAAATCACTTACGAATTCATATGTATTTATGTGCCTTTGAAATTCAAGATTCCGCTGAATTTATTATTTATTCAGATTGCATTGATAAACTTATGTTTAGAGGGAACAAAATTTGAGCTGGTAGGTACCAAACGTTTCGTTTGCTTCTTCGGCAGACATCAACAGTGATATACGCGAGGACGATGGCTATATTTAAACACGAATCAAGTATTTCAATTTCTCAAAAACCCGAATCGATTTATCAAGACAATTGAAATCCTAATGCAAATGAACTATAAAGGCTAAATATTGTGAAAAATTGATCTCCGTTTCAAATATATTAGTTAAATCAATTAGGTACTGACATTTCAACCAAAAGTTGGAAAATTGGACATTGTCCCCTTTCCATAATTCACCTTTTTTTGGTATTCTTCAGGAGTTCTTAAGAGTTTTTTCTTCCCAACTAATCAATCTCAGACGATCTGGAAAACTAGTCTATTCACAATAATTCGTGTTCTGTTATTTATTTCTTTTCCGTTTTTCATCTTGACGAAGCTGTGGCATCAAGGTATGAAATTTTTCTTATTGGTGTCCTTTCAAGTTGATTCGATGCAGTCATCTTTTTTCTGAATATATTTTGAGTATCATGAAATATTAAACCATGTCTAATCGTCAAGAGAGTATTGCATGCTGATGCAAATAAGGTCAGTTTTAATAGCTTGAAATTTATCTAAAGTATACAAACCCTAAGGTGAAAAGACCGAGCCTCAAATTCACTGTAGTGTGATTAATAGTTGAGTAGATTTATATAAATCCTACTGTATTATTTCCTTGAATAAACCGTGTTCAGTCTTTGTGAAATATAAATTTTCCAAATATTACGCATATGACTTTATTATTTGAATGTGTGATTTTAGTTGTAATGAATACAGAAGTTGTGATTTCTTGAATTGACGATATTGACAGATCCTAATGGGGAATGTTACTCAATTTGGGTTATTACAGTAAATGCAAGTTTGAACAAAATGAAGTAGAGTTCAATTCATGAGTTTTTCGAATTCATTTCGAAAAATATTCAAATTAATGTTTCAAATGTTGGGTTTTAATTTTTAAATTCACTTATTGGCAACAGCACCTAGAACTTTACCTGCCATTCCTAAAATATCCTTGTATATAATATGTCCCGATGTTGCCAAATGGTGAAATAGAAACGAATCCCTTTAATTGTTTAATGCATTATTCCATTCCTCTTTTTTATGATTTTCGTCAGGAGGAACATTCCCCATTATAGCATTTAGTCATAGATCAATTCACTTGCCAAATAACCGTTATAAAAAACATTTATCTTACAATCAACCATCAGTCATATTTGAATTTTTCTTTATCAATCAATTCTTTCCATTGCTAGGATATTGACAGTCTTTTGGCAAACTATAACATCTGCACACGGTGATATATTTATTTAAACTTCTGGGAATTCTGGGACACCCTCAAACAAAAATCACTTTTTTACCCATACACCCAGCACCTAATCCGTTTTCTCTGCGAATATTTTTAAAACTCTTAATCCCTTTCCGTCACATTTTTCTATACAGAAATTACCTGGCCACAATGGACCATATTACACCGATGTTTGCCGGTCGAGGTCCCTTCTGATCTGATCCCTTATGACGAGACTGGAAGGATCTAAACGACAAATGACAATACTTGGGCACAATGGAAGGTTAATCTTCAATGGGAAAAGTAAACTCGAAGACGAATTTTCAGTTTTGAATTTTGAGAAGAATGCGACACAATTGTTTGGAAGGGAATCGTAATAACGGTGTTATATAACATGTATGAATGGTTTGGGTGTTTGTAGTTATTTGGTAAGGATGCGAGAATGCTAGAATCCAGGACTGTCGTTCGAATATGGTTAGGGCAGAATTAATTTATATTCATATGCTACGTGTGATGACCTGAAAATTGCAAAATAATGTTAAAACAGCTTTGCATAGGTTGGAATCGTGTAAAGTATTATGGGTTGAAATATTGGCAGCATAAATCATACAAGCACAATTCTTATGAGACAAAATAATGTTAACGTTTTGCTTGTATAATTACGGGAGCTGCGATAAGATGACAACTTAATAATTTTACTGTTAGACCAGATGACGTAAAAGAAAATTTGTCATACATGTCAGTAAATTTAAACTGTCAGCGAAACCAAGGAAACCCTATAACTTAACCTGCGAATTGAACATACTGGTAGAAATAAAAGCTTCTTCTTTAGGGTATTGTAGTCGAAGGTCTTCTCGAAGGCTAAATATGGAACACTATTTTTTGTTATTCAACCTTTCAGAAAATTTTACATGCTGCTTTATGTGTCATACGTATAAAACAATGTTTGATTGAAAACTCTGCTCTACTTTGCCAAGCTTGCTCGGCAAGTTATGGATTTTTTGCCTTTGAACCATTTGTAACTTCTTGATCATTCTTCAATGCATTTTTAAAGATTTTTAAATTAGCGCACGTCACTTTTGAGTACGGTACTTTGCTGGCGTACGGATATGGAAGAAACCTGAATTTTTTATATTTGCGAACAGGTATTATTTACTCCGTCGAAAATTTGGAGAATGCGGTGATTATTTGACCCAAAATTTGAATAAAAAATAATATTAGTCAGAATAACGGTATTAAATCAACTATTTTTAATTCTTAATTGTTAATATTCACAGATGAAAATGATTTTTCAGTAACTTTGCAATTACTAGTTTCTTAGATAAGTCCATACAATAGTTGTTTATTGAGTAGTTCTTAAAACCACCACAAGATAAAACGATATATCTAGTTTTTTGAGTTTCTATATACCCGAAAATGTAAAACTATTTCGAGAGCACAAGTTGACAGATGGTAAATTATATTGAATAGAATCAACAAGAGTTTTTATGATGTGCTGTCTCTTGGCATCTCATATTTTCAAAGAATTGTTATGTTGTGGCTGGAAATCTGCTGTAAATTCAACTTTTTATTCATTTCAGAAATATGTGGTCGCACTTTCTGTCTGTTTATGCACACTATGGAAAACACATTTTTGTAGGATAGCATTTTGCGGTCTCTACGACAGCATAACTAATTTGGAAGTATTTTTGTGGGTTTCATTTCACAATAATTGTGTTACTAGGTGTGATGTTTCAATGAAACCGGCTAACCATTGTAGGTATAACTTCTCACAAATATTTGCGGTCATCAATAAAAAAGGTTTCCATGTTAGATTTATATCTTTTCTCTATTAGACTGATTAATGATATCAAATGCAAGGTAACGTGTACGTTTTAGGTATAAATCAGAATTAGTCATAACATTAAAAAATATTTTCCGTGTACACTCGGTCGTTTCAGTTAATTATTTACCCAGGCTGAATAAATACGGTTTTTATGCAAATACGCCGGATTATAAAAATATTATGCTTAGC
This sequence comes from Leptinotarsa juncta, assembly GCA_015342185.1. Lineage (NCBI taxonomy): Eukaryota > Metazoa > Arthropoda > Insecta > Coleoptera > Chrysomelidae > Leptinotarsa > Leptinotarsa juncta. Next base: position 877 of record WOGJ01024772.1, on the reverse strand, counting down.
TCTTCGATTTTTCAATGCTGAACGACACCATTCATAATTACACGTAATTCTTGTGAAAAAAGCACTTGTCTCAAGTGTTAGTTTTAATAATACACGTTAGACCTTTAACGAATAAGATTTCATTAGTCTTTCTAAGAACATTTATTTAAATTCATTTTAGTTCAGGAGAATGTACATCGTAATAACTGGTATGTATATAGCCGGTGGATTAAGATTATGTGAATAATCGAAACTCTGCCAGAGAATTAAATGATTACCATCGTTTTTCTTGAGAGTGGTGATAGATTATTGGTAAGAAAATAAATAGAGAAAAGGTGCATCAATCTCTCGACAATGAACTATGTACAACTCAATGCGGAAGAGGCTCACATTCATGATGGTCTCAAAGAGGTTACTGTAGTAGAGAATACCTCCGGAACGATGTTGAAGATACTATGGATTTCTGAGTTTACAAGGAAACCCACCTTGAATGCCATAGAATTCGCTTATTGATGAAATATATTATATAGAAGCAAAAAGAACTGGATTATTTGCTAAATAATAATAATAATCGTCTTTATTATTACCCAGCTGTAATTACATACAAATATTTAAACACATTAGAGAGCTAGTTGCTGGCATAAAAATAGGCGAAGTTCAACTCAGTTAGCACAAGTGCTACTGAGTTGTTCTTCCACTCAACCTCAAAAAGATTCTACCTAAGCTGAAACAAAAAAAAAGTAATACATAAAAAAAATTGGGATTGTTCCAATATCTATTAGGATGCTGGAGAGGACGTCCATTACTAAGACTTATTCTGGTCTCATAATGATGAAAAGTGTATAGGGTTGGGCAGTTTATATTTAAAGTTGGCTTTCGAACAGAAGTAGTTTGAATC
>WOGJ01024565.1:0-16798 GCA_015342185.1 Leptinotarsa juncta | reverse complement strand
CTTTTTTTCGAAATTCTTGCGAAGTGTTTTTTTTTTATGTAACAATAAATTTTAATTTTTCTGTCAAGATTGTTCATTATTAGTGTGTCGTTCGAGTGAAGTTCAAAAGACTCGTACAATATATCATAATGAAAATAGTCCTTGATGTAATCCATTCCATTTTACATTGAAGAATTCTGAACCGAATGTTATCAAAATACGCTATAAGGTTATAATTCGAGTAGCTACTCTAGGTAATTTCACCAACCACTACCTCTACGGCGCAATATATTTTTGAAATCAACACTAACTTACCTGAAACTTTTGTTTTACGACCTATCTAATGTATTCTGTGATGTACATCAGTTGATATACTGTAGCAACCTGCCAATTAGTTTATACATAATGTGATTACTGCTCTAAAAGCACAGGTAGCGGTTGATGACTATTCCCATTATTCCATAATTCAATTGTGAAAAGTTTCTGGGAAATCAACTTTCATACCTCTTTGCTAATGAAGCTAATCAATAATATTATACTTCCCAAAAATTTTTCAACAAATAAATCTTGTGGTCCAAGTTTCCAACTCCAAATAATGCTGATTCCTGGTTAGAAGATATTTTTCATTTAGAAAAACTTAGAATAGACATACGTCTTCAAATTTTTTTGCTACATAATTCAGATGTTTTGTATTTCGGATGTATTTATTTTTATAAGCTACAATCCTCTAGATACAAATGCTGAACGCAACGAACCACTTCTCCCATACTCCAGAATTGTCGTTAAACTATACTTGTCACGCGTTTCTCTAACTTCGGGAGATAATCTACACAAATTTGCGGGAAAAGTGTTTCTGTTGGATTCATCCATAATTTTCGGTACTTTGGAGTTGGAAATATTTGCCAATATCATTTGTATTATATATGAATTATGATTAAAGATGTACCTCTTCTTTCATCATAGTTCAACCAAAATTTACCTGAATGTTGGGATAGGGTACCCTTGCTTCTCAAACGGGCACTTTTCAAAGTTTCAAAATTGACAATAGTACCTGTCCTTTTATCCAACAACCGCATCCTTTTCTAATAGATTAAACTTGGGAAACTTCTGGCAGGTTAGTATTCATTCATTCTTTTTGGGTACCCTGGCCCAGTATGCTTTGGGCTTGGCCCCCTTTTTTGTGGTCGAGGTAAGTTTGGCAGTATCTAGATATAATATTCTTCTTCTTCATCTAACGAATAATGGTAAGGAGTGTTTTGGTTTTTCTTATTCTAGAACCTATCGGATCAGTACTGCCAAGGTTTCCCCTGGAAACCAGAAAGGAGCATGTTTATCTTCAAAATGTCAGTCTTAACCTATTATGTCCAGCTCAAGGGTTTCCACTACTTTCGACAAGGTATTTGATAAATTTCAAGCATGGTCCCTATACCAACAAATTTCAAGGTATTTCTACTGACGATTATTTTTAATTCAAGAACCTGTGGCCAGCGTTCTTCCAAAATTTCCCACGCTTGATAGCTCGCGATCTTTCAAGGGTATGGTGAATAGTAGTATCACCCTTTTGTGTGCTGCATTAGCTTATCCTGTTCCAAAATTCAGGTAATTCACTAAAACATGTGTTGCTCCTCTTGGAATGTCAGGAGTTAGTTGGACATCTTTTTGAAATCGGGATTCATATTCACTCTGGATTCTTGAGTATGAGAAATTTCATTTCTTCCAGAACCTGTGGGTAGTGTTAGACCGAACATTCCCAAATTTCCAACGGTTGACAACTACAAGTCCAGAGAGAATATAGCCCTCCTTTGTCCCGCTCAAGCTTTTCCAGCACCTTTATATAGGTAAACTTTCTGAGAGGTACCTTATCCTTTTTCATGTTATTTTTTTTCCGCCTTGCATTTAGAACCCATTGGTACTGTAACTCCAAAACTGACATCTGGTGATGACAGCAGAGTTGTCCAAGCTAAAGTGCAAGTTTCTTTGACTATGCTTTGCCCAATGCAAGGTTTTCCTATCCCAAGGTTCAGGTAAGACTAATCATCGAATACATAGATTTAGATACATGTTCCATTATTAGAACCTGTCGGAAGTGTGGCTCCTAGATTATCTGCAGGTACTTCGAAAATTCAAACATTAGAGTCGCGGCATGGTGTCAGCGTGACACTCTTGTGTCCAGCGCAAGCATTTCCTGTTCCAAGTTACAGGTATTTTCAGTTAATTTTTTTAATCTTTTCAACAACTTTCTTCATGCGAACTTTCTTGCAGAGCCAGTTGGATTTGTAAAGCCAAAGTTTCCCACAGTCGACAAAAGCCATGCTTTTGAAACATCTTCATTAGACAGTATTACAATAATGTGTCCTGCTCAGTCTTACCCCGTCCCTGTCGTAAGGTAATGAACCCGATTAATTAATTTTTCAACAGAACCAATAAGTAGTACTATGCCGAAAGTATCATCAAAATCCAAATACGATGTGATCGAGTATAAAGTAAATTCGACCTTGGCGTTGATTTGTCCAGCACAAGGGTTTCCTGTTCCCTATTTCAGGTTAGTTACTTGAAACGTCTTGAATGATATTTTAGAACCTGTTGGCACAAGGGTTCCCAAATTGATCTCTAATGCTAAGGTGATGTGGTTTGATGTCGAAGAACGCTCAGATATTGCAGTTATTTGTCACGGTCAAGGTTTTCCCCCACCGACATTCAGGTAGATACAAATTTGGTTCTTATACTTAGTTTTTTCGGGAAGAACCTGTTGGTACCAGAAAACCAAGTCTTGTAAATGATCTTAAGGGAATAACTATAGAAAAGCATTCTGGCCATGGGCTGTCACTGTTATGCCAAGCACAGGGATTTCCTGCTCCATCTTTTAGGTAAATCTATTTCTCAATTATTTTCTTCAGAACCTCTTGGTACTCGAGCTCCTAATGTGATAGATGATGCGAAATACAAACGCACCGAAAGAAAGTTGAAAAGTGATGTGCCCATATTCTGTCAAGCTCAAGGTTTCCCAGTTCCCACATTCAGGTGATTTTTTTTTTGTATTACTAGAACCCGTTGAAAGTAGAGCACCAAAACTAATAGCCGATTCGAAACTGAAGTATATCGAAAGAGACGCGAGGTCATCTATTCCTATGTTTTGCCCTGCACAAGGATACCCTGTACCAATGTTCAGGTAATTTGAAATTTTTCTTCAGAACCTGTTGGAGTCAAAGGACCGGTGTTTTCCAATGATAATCTCATTAATGCTTTCAATAGAATTGTCGGTCAAAGCTTTGGCCTACTTTGTCAAGCTCAGGGGCTGCCAGTTCCAAAATTCAGGTTAGTTATTTTAACGTATGTTTTCACAAAACAGAACCAGTTGGATCAAAGGCTCCATCGTTTTCAAGTGATATAAAATTGCTGGGTTATGAGAAGGGAGAAAACAACACGTTGTCAATGCTGTGTCCAGCACAAGGTTATCCCTCACCTATGTTCAGGTATTATTGAGTTCAGTATTAATGTAGTTTATTTTCGTTAGAACCTGTGGGTTTCAAAGTCCCGACTTTTTCTTCAACGTCCAAAAGTTTTAGTTATGAGACTCCAGGAGGGCAAGGGTTTGTGCTCCTGTGTCCGGCACAGGCTTTACCAATTCCAAAATTCAGGTAATTATGGGATTATTAACTTGGAACATTCCTTCATTTCGATTTGTTTAGAACCTATTGGGTATAAAGCTCCATCTTTTTCCAATGATGCAACCAGTATATCGTATACAAGAAGTATCGGACAAGGATTTGGCTTGTTGTGCTTAGCTCAAGCGTACCCATCCCCAAATTTTCGGTAAGAGGTTGCTCATTTGTTTGTATTTGTATATTTCCTCCAACAGAACCAATTGGTTCCACACCTCCAAGGCTTCCACCAAAGTCTAAATTAGATGCGGTATATGAAAAGTTGGGTGAAGATTTGGTATTGCCCTGTGATGCTCAGGCAAACCCTGTACCCAAGTTCAGGTTGGTTGTACATTTTTTAATAGGCTTAGTTGCTCACTAGAACCTGTTGGATCGAAGGCGCCAGCTTTCTCAGTGGAATCCAAAATTTTTTCGCTGGATAGAACAGTAGGAAAAAGTTTGGCATTGCTTTGTCCTGCCCAAGCTTTACCGGCACCATATTTCAAGTAAGATATCTTTTCATCGACATTCAGGTTAGTTAGTCTATTTTGTGCTCACTTTTTTTTATACAGAACCCATAGGTTCCAAAGCACCAACTTTTTCATCAGATTCAAAAAGCTCTACGTTCATAAGACAAGAAGGACACAGTTTTGGTTTATTGTGCCAAGCTCAAGGGCTACCCACTCCTTCCTTCAGGTAGGAAAATGTTATTTATCTATTTCCATTTGTTTTCAGAACCTCTAGGATCTAAACCTCCCGCATTTCCTTCTGATTCAAAGGGTTTTATTTTCGAAAGGAGTGCTAGTAATAGTTTGGCGCTACTTTGTCCCGCACAATCTCTACCTCTCCCAGTATTTAGGTTGGTAAATAGAAATATTTTTCAACATGTTATTCCGGGAGGTAAATTGAGTTTACATTTTTAGAGCCCATAGCAGGTGTTGCTCCGAAGGTAAAAGATTTGGACGTTGGTAGTTTGAAGAAAGAAATTCCTTTAAACTCTCTGGCCCTTCTAGTTTGTAATGTACAAGGATATCCTGCTCCATCTTTTAGGTAAATTTGACATTTTTTTGAGATAACATTATTTTGTTGTGAGCAGAGGTTTAACCAGTCGTTCAAAAACATGCCTTCTTCGATTGTCTTTCTAGAACCTACCGGAAAAATTCCTCCAAAGCTGCCTGGACAAAAGTATGATGGGGGTAAAATTTATGACTACTTTCAGAACAAAACAGCTGTTCTTACTTGTGAAGTTGTTGGCTTCCCTGTGCCTATATTCAGGTAATTTATATTGGATTCAATTTTTGTCTTGCTAATTTCAAAACTGACAAAGAACATCTCACCAAGAGTTGTTGATAATAAAGTTCGAGTCACGTTTACTATTGCAAACAATGGTGATGATGAATTTGTGCTCGGCAGTGCCCTATCCTGTGCCAATGTTCAGATAGGTTTCTCACGTATCCAATGTTTTTACAGAACCTACAAACAACATTCCTCCAAAGAAAGTAGGTGCCGAGTTTGGAGGGTGGAGAGTAGTCAGTATTGATGAAGGTTCTAATTCATTGTTGACATGTCAAGTGACAGGGTTTCCTGTTCCCCGATTCTTGTAAGTTTTGAATGTTTGAAAGGTTTAGTTTGGGAAGCTGTTATTAATTAACCCCCTCGATTGTCTTTCCGAATCATTCTTACATTGCGGAGGAGTACAATCCTTCCTTGTTTGGTGCTATTGTCATATTTGTGAGCGTTTCATTATATACAATTTCCAGAGCCAACTAACAATGTGTCACCCAAGAAAATAGGATCAAATTTTGTGGGTTGGGAGGAAATTTTCATTGTCAACAATGCAACAGCCTGGTTGACTTGTCAAGTTACTGGGTTCCCGGTTCCACGTTATTTATAAGTTAATTTTCGCTTGTCTCTTCATTTCACTTGTAGAACCCACTAATAATGTAGCACCCAAAAAAGATGGTGAGAAATTCGAAGGCTGGAAACTACTCCTTGTTGCACAAAATGCTACTGCGTGGTTAACTTGTCAAGTAACTGGTTACCCTGCTCCTCGATATTTGTAAGTAAGATTTTTCTACATTAGGCTTTGACATTGTTGGTCATAAAGCTATATAAATGTATGTACCTGATTATTGATTAAGAAACCATACATATTTTCTGACTGTGTCATAGAAAAATATTGTTTTTATTTGTAGAGCCCACCAATAATGTCCCTCCTAAAAAAGATGGCAAAAAATTTGAGGGTTGGGAAATCCTTCTTATTCCCCAGAGTAATACTGCTTGGTTGACTTGTCAAGTGGCAGGATACCCAGTTCCTCGATACTTGTAAGTTTTTCAGTATTAATGATTTCTGAATTCGTTTGAGAACTTGGGTAGCATTTTGTGTACAGTTGATTCATTTGCAATGTCCTTGTAGAACCTACCAATAATGTCCCTCCGAAAAAAGATGGAGAGAAATTTACGGGCTGGAAAGACATCATAATACTGAGGAATAACATTGCCTGGCTAACGTGTCAGGTAACTGGCTACCCTGTACCCATTTATATGTAAGTTTGCCAGTGAATTCTTACACTACATGGGCTGAAGTCTCGGGCCTAACACATAGATGGCGCTAGTTTTATTGCATTCACCGCTTTTCAGTTAGTACTCACCTCTAAAAGGAAGCTGTTGAAATTCCATGATATTCTTCTCATATGTTTGTGAGTTATTGTAGTAAGAGTGACACTGCTTTTGTTATTTTCAAAACAATGGATCGAAAAACAATTTCGTGTTTTAATTTTACACTGCTTCTTGAGGGGCAAAATACCGTTCAAGCGATGTAATGGCTTGAAAAGTGTTATAGGGATTTCGCTCCGTCAGAAACAACAATGAACGTTGGTTTGCTAACTTCAAACGTGGTCGTAGAGGCATCTATGATGTGGAAAGCAGTGGACTTCCAAATTAGGCAGTTGCACCAGAAAGCATAAACGAATCCACAAATTTGTTTTGAGTTATCGAAAAGTCAAGTTAGCTGACAATGAAAAGATATCAGAAGATCGTGTTGGCTTCGTATTGCATGAGCATTGGACTAGGAGGTGGCCACACCAAAAGTGGTTGGTTCTCTTGATGGAGATTACGTTGATGAATGAAGCCAATTAAAAAAAGCGTTTTTTCTTAGTCCCGGAATTTTTCAGCCCATGTGTTAGCAACATTCTCAATGTCTATGCGTGGTAAGTGTTCTGCATCTGTCACTTTAGGATTCTGTAATATTTTGGAGTTTCAATAATTTGGTAAAAATTATAAATAAACCACTGGAAGAGGGCATTCACTGTGACTAATTATCGTCATTTTTTGATTATTTAATATTATTATTTGAAGTTAATGATTACCTACAAATGCTCTTTAAGTTATGAAACTCTTTTTATCATTAAGTCGGTGCATTTGTTTGTTTTTTTGATAACGGCTGTTGAAGTCGTTGTTGAAAAAATATTCTGACAAATACTTCATAAAGACTCAAATCAGAATCCTAACTGCTGACTTTTTGCAGAACCAACAAACAACTTACCTCCCAAGCTCGTAGGGGAAAGAACACTGGGAAAGATATTATCCTTTCCACAAAGAAACAATGCAGTTCTTTTGTGTCCAGTTGTAGGATTTCCATTGCCCACTTTCAAGTAAGTCGAATCTTCCTGTTCCACTCTCCTTGATCACATAAATAATAAACTTCTGGGTACCCGACTCACAGGACAGGGATTTGATTTTGACTTGATTTTTTAACATACATTTTGTAGAACCCACAAGCAATGTTGCCCCGAAATCTTCCTCCGAGAAATACGGCAATATTTTTCTTCTGGGTGCCATTCGGAAGGATATTATTTTGACTTGCGAAGTAACTGGATACCCAGCTCCCAAATTCAGGTACTTGTTAGTTGTTAAGGCTACATTTTTTCCTTAGAACCCACCAATAACGTGCCGCCAAAGAGTTCAGGTCGAAAAATTGATGGAAGCATAGTTCAGGAAGTTTCTTTGTTAAGTAATGTTTTTGTAATGTGTGATGCTTCTGGGTATCCTGTTCCTAGATATAGGTAAATCACTTTTTATCTTCTTATAGTCCAGTTAGCCGATTATTCCAATCTAAACCAACACATTGTGTAAGTATGGGTGTGCTAGGTTCAGATATTCAATTTCCAGCTCAATAAGTTAGGTACAACTTTAATTTTATCAATGAGAGGTCGTTAACAGTTTACGCTGGATGCAAGGGTAGCCCAGAGCAAGGTATGTTACACTTTTTTCTATTTTCAGAACCTACAGGATCAGTTATTCCCAGAGTCAGTACAAAAACAATCGACATAAAAATTGTCAAGTCAAATGATTCTGCAGTTGCTCTTTGTCCTGCGCAATCTTTCCCTATACCCTTTTTTAGGTAAAATTCAACGAGAATACTATATGAAAAGCAAAAATCCTATAGTAAATCACGGTTATTTGAAAAACTTTCTCTTTGTTCCAGATGGTACAAATTCATTGAGGGAACGACCCGCAAACAGGCTGTGGTTTTGAACGACAGGGTAAAGCAGGTAGCTGGAACACTGATCATACGTGAAGCTAAAGTGGAAGATTCTGGAAAGTACTTATGTGTTGTCAATAATTCAGTTGGAGGAGAAAGTGTAGAAACAGTTTTGACAGTCACCGCACCACTCAAAGCAAAAATCGACCCACCAGTGCAGACCATTGACTTTGGCAGGCCAGCCGTATTCACTTGTAAATTCGAAGGTTGGTCTGCGATGAAAATCGGCTTCATTAAACTCTAATATTATTTCGTTTTCAGGAAACCCAATCAAAACTATAAGCTGGCTCAAAGATGGAAATCCAATCGATCACACTGACGCTATTTTACGTATCGAAGCAGTTCGGAAAGAAGACAAGGGAATGTACCAGTGTTTCATCAGGAATGATCAAGAAAGTGCAGAAGCGACAGCGGAACTGAAACTTGGTGGAAGATTCGAGCCTCCTCAAATCCGACATGCTTTCAACGAGGAAACTGTTCAACCTGGAAACTCTGTCTTCATGAAGTGTATCGCTTCTGGAAATCCCACTCCTGAAATCACCTGGGAATTATACGGAAGGAGACTCTCGAACAACGATGTATATCAAATTGGTCAATATGTTACAGTTAACGGTGATGTGGTGTCCCATTTGAATATCACAGCTATACATACAAATGATGGCGGTCTCTATAAGTGTATTGCCAGTAGCAAAGTTGGTTCAGCCGACCATTCAGCAAGAATCAATGTATACGGTTTGCCTTTTGTGAGATCAATGGAGAAACAGGCGATTGTGGCAGGAGGAATGCTCATTGTTCATTGCCCTTTTGCTGGTCATCCCGTGGAAGCGGTTGTTTGGGAGAGAGGTAGTTATCAGTAATATTTTGTAATCATAGTAGATTCAATGAATTGATTCACAGACGGTCGATTATTGCCGATCAATAGGAAGCAGAAAGTTTTTCCAAATGGGACTTTGATCATAGAGAATGTGGAACGGACATCTGATCAGGCTACTTATGACTGTGTGGCGAAAAATTCACAAGGCTACAGTGCCAGAGGATCACTCGAAGTACAAGTAATGGGTGAGTAGAAGTTTATTTTTATTCTGCTGTTCAAAACTTATGAATTTCGAATAACTTTTGTCTGAGAACAGAAAATCAACCTGGACGAAATTTAGACTGAGGCTACTGCAACAATCAGGAAAAAATCTTTCACTTGATTCCTTTTACCTGATTTGGATTTTGAAGTGTTTATCTCCATTAGGTAGTAAAACTAATTGTACATATAAAACACCCCCTTTTTATAATATATCCATTAGAAGGTACTAGAGTTATTTGTATTATGAGTAATTATCAGATCAATATATCAGTTACATAATGATGAATTTCTGATGAATTTATGAAAATTATTGGAAATATGTGATGGAACTGGCCGATATTTAATGAAAATCTATTAAAATCACCGAAACCCATACAAATTTATAAAGGACACACATTACTATCCATTACAGAACCTACGAGCTACAGCTATACCGAGAAAATAAGTATATATTAAAAGAACCATTATCAGGTCGTAAGTGAAAGAACAATTGTATGTCAAATATCATTAAAAGCTGCAAAGATATAAACATGAAACAAGTATGCGTTAAAAGAACCACCATCTGTTCATCAATAAATGGAAACAATCGTACAATCAAAGAACATCAAGACAGAAGCATAAGAATAAAATATGTTTTCTTCCAAGTCTTTCTGAAGAGCATTACGGAAGTACTTTTTATTTCACACTTTGTGACTTGTACCAAACAGTTCCTTAATAAATATGACAGTTTTGCCCTATCATTAGCCTGGAGAAGGGTTAATGTAAGTTTTCACAGTTTCTTGTTGAATATTTGTGATAACATTGAAGCTTCTTTTTTTCTTATATTTATAGTAGTTCACATTAAATAAAGAGAAAGTAGTGTGTTTACTGTTTACATGAATAAATTATTTCTTCTGCATAAGAAATAATTTATTGATATGATGAATTGCCCAAAACATCAAATCATATGTTAATAGGGACTGGACAAGTCCATGATAGGCCAGTTTCAATACTTCCAGGGATACTGACTGTTCTTTGTAGCTGCCTAATTAGAAAGCACGCGGTGCTTTATTTCTACACAAAGCATTGACGTTTTCCTCGATTGGTCCTTAATAATTCCATTGATTTACATCAAATCACTGTTGATATTTTGGGTTGAAAATGTCAAAAAAAAGTAGTTGATACATTTGATAATATTCCATTATAAAAACACCATTAATAAAATTCATTTGCGGTGAAATTTGCTCTTACTACTACATAAAGTGTGTTAGTTTGGGAGACCAGTATAATGGTGTCATCAACATACATAAATGTTTGTTTGCGTTAGAACAGGAATGTGTCACGTCATTCACAATGACCTTAGATAGATCCTTGTGGTACACCAATATTGATTATCTTCGGTTGTGATTTACTTTGACATTTTTAAATAAGATTTTATTGTGGGATTTTCATTTGACACTTTACAAAACCGCAGTGCCTATTTTACTATACTAAAGCTTTTTCAGTTGTGTTTACTACATTGTGCTCCCTAAACATTATGATAATTTGAATCGTAAATAGTTTCAATGCCTAAATTATTCATTTTACAATTTCAGAGAACAAACTCATGAAATTTAGCTTATAAACAAATTCAAAAATATCTTAGATTCATATTGCCGTAATTAAATCTGCCCTAATTCCCAAATTCATCATTATAAAACAAATTTAATGGAGAAGAATTATTCAAGTCTATTTGGTCATTGTTCAATTGTTAGATTTCTTCAATTTACTGTATATGCTGAGAGGTCAGCGAGAACATTGCGTCCGTTACCTCATACCCTTTGATGTCCACTGAAGTCGTGGACGAAACGTCAGGCTTAAAAACCGACAGACCACGGCCAACAAACCCGAAAAATTGCTTTGGCGTAACTCACTGTCGACAACAGTTGCGAAGTGGATATTATTGACCGTGACTCCATTTTTTTTTCTGGAAAACTGCAGAGATAAGATGTGAACGGAACAGATCTATGAAATTTTGTTAAGGTTTAGTCGTAGCTTCCAGAGCAAAGGATAATAATTAGGACAAATCTGTTGAAATAATCAAGACAAAATTATGCTTCGGATAAATCAGGAGCAAATACGTTGACTTGTGGTTCCTGTTCCGAACTTTTTATTGGTCAAACGGGGAAAACTATCTGCAAAAGAATAAAAAAACAAATAGGTATTTGAACAAGAAGCCCAATTCAATATCTGCAAAGTATCTTTTGACAGAGGGGCAAGAACTCAATCACGATTACATCGTGATATATTTGAAAGGCAAAGGTTTGAAACTCAATCTTTTAGAATGTTTAGAAATCAATACATTCATGACTGAAACATTTTGAAAAGAGAAATGAAAATGTCTATGTTTTTTACCACTTTTATTTGCAACTAACGTTACTGCAGTTTCGTCTTACATGGATATTCTCAAACTTATACAATATATGAGTTTATTGTATAGGTTTGAGAATATGGACGACGATTTTTTTTGTCAAACTTCAGCAATTTTGGAAAGTCGATTGTGCATAAAAATTTGCTTCATTTTCTCAACATTTTCATCGGTTGTTCTTCTCAACCTTCTGTGAAAAACTTCTACCACTTTTGAACATTTTTCTGGCTCAGAATACAATCACCGTATACCACTGTCAACGTTGCAAGTGTTTTTGAGCACTTGATTCTATTTTTTTCACAAAATTTGATGCAAATTACTTGATTAAATTTTTTCGTTAGAAGAAAATCGGCGAACACGCAAAACACTTCTAACTTTTATGCCTCTCACCAACAAAATCAACATGCTAAACAGCTAAAACTGTGAACATTTGTTCGAGACGAGTGTACCAACATAAAAAAAATTAAAACTCGCTAATCGAACGTACGTAGCCCGCGAAATTTGAAAATTCATCAAAAAAATGAAAAATCGCCAATCGAATCTACTTAGCTAGCTATATTTGAAAATTCACCTCATTTTTTAACAGTCCACGTATGTATTGCTGAGAAAATTGGTAATAGTGAACAATTGAAGTTACAGATTAGAAGGAGGACATGAGTATTTTTTATTGCATGTTCAATCTCATCAAGTAAAATTTAGTTTAGGATTGAAGTTTTTGCCTATCAAAATACCTGTAACAGTTTTGCAAAACTGTGTGGTGTTTTCCGTTTCACCTCTATTTTAAATTTAATTTTGATTACCTATCATTATTAATTTTTCTTACTGTGATGTTTTTTGAAAGTTTGCCTCTATTTGCCTCACCCCCGTGTGGCAAATAGAGGCAACACGGTCGGGAGTGTGTGAGAAAAACGAGTTGTTGAAATTATCAAGGTAAGCACAGTTAAATTTACCAAAATCGTGCAAAAGGGCAATACTCTAATTCATGTCACAGAAAATACAGTCCACTCGAGGAGGCAAAAATTTCACAGTAAAGTACTACTTGAATATGGTATCAAGTGTTTTCATAAAGAATCAGTCAAGTCCATCACATATTCACGTTTTCTATTAATCAGTTGAATCTTCTAAATATTCATTATGCGAAGAACTATATCCCAATGTCAAGTCATACTTGATTGCCAAAATATTTGAATTTCACACTACAGGACATCTATCTATCAGGACATATCTGGAAATCGGATTGATATTAGAAGTCTTAGTTCTGGGGTAGCAATTCCTAAGGGGTTTAGAATCCAGCAAGGACTAAAGGAAATGTAGAGCCGGAAATCTAAATATTCTGTTGAGTATTTTGAATAGCTGAGATAATTAGACTTTCTTGTAGATTCGATAATGAAAAATTTGATTTCATTTTCACAAACAAAGGTCTTTGAAATATGATATTATAATAGTTTTTTCAAGAGCAAAAACTACCAAAAATATTTAAAAATTTTGATTTGCGAAAAAAGTCAAAGTGGCATACTCCACTAGATTGTCTTCCAATCAACCCTTTACATTTCAGTGTACCAGAGTAAAGTATCATAGAGAAATTTTTCAATTTTGAAAATATTACAACTTCAGGAAAATTATTGACTGCTCTTTAGGGACTACTTAAATACTGTAGACAATAAGAGTGAATAATTTCTTGTGGACAATAAGGAATCACTTATGATGTTATTCTATTTTGTATTTATTTCAGCTGTGTTTTTTAAAAGTTAAGGTAAGACTTGGTTTGTTGTATGTTATAGATTCGTGCTTTTTTTTACAGTCAGGAACACCATTTAACATTAACAGTGTGTTATTTGTTTTCAACTTGTCAGCAAAGCTTGGGAGCATTCCCCTGTGTTATTGTTTTCTCATTTCCTTGTCATTATTGTTTGCAGTGGCACCTATAATAAGCCCTTTTCAATTTGATGGTCCTCTGAATGCTGGCGATAGTGCGATTTTAACATGTTATGTTCCACAAGGCGATCGTCCTCTCAAAATAAAATGGTACCATAATGGTCACCATATTACTCACCATTCAAAAGGTATTTCAACATCTGCCTTTGGGAGTCAAGCTAGTATCCTGAATATAAATTCTGTCGAGAAACATCACCGTGGCGAATATGTTTGTCTGGTAACGAATGCAGCCGGGAAATCCAAGTTTACTGCGAGACTTGACGTAAACGGTAGATCATTGTGATCTATAGTGATTTGATGTTTTATTTTTTCACCTGTTCTTACCATTTTCTCCACACCTCATACTCTTGTTTTTCAGGAAAGTGAGGTATGTCAAAAGCCTTCCAGGATTCCATAGAACGTTAGGTAGCTAATGTGAATCACTTTTTGCACAAAATCCTTCCTCGTTCACAAACTCAAGGTTTTTCAATGCACTTTCCATTCTTTTTTTTTGTTGCCCTCCAAAAATCGCACTCAATTCTTTCAGGAAAATCTGTTGTACTAGGTATAGAATACTGAAAACAGTGACCTTAAAAGTTATTACACATCTGTAAATTGTTTATCAAAATACAGACTGGTTATGTATAGTGAATTATTGTTATAAGTGCCACCACAAATCCACCCCTTCGATTTTGGAGACGAATCTGTCGATTCTGGTGACATGGCTATTGTGAATTGTGCCGTGATCAGAGGAGATTTGCCAATCACTATCAGTTGGACTCTCAACGGACAAGCAGTTTCAAAAATTGATGGAATCACTGTTGTGAAAACGAAACCGAGAGTGAGCCAATTGAGTATCGACGTTGTTCAAGCGTACCATGCAGGAGAGTACAAATGTACTGCAAAAAATCAGGCTGCAAATACAAGTTTAGAAGCAAATTTACGTGTGAATGGTATATTTTTGTTTCATCAATTTTACATGTGAATTTCTGTTGTTAAAGTCTCGTTTGCTTTTTCTAGTTCCTCCCCAAATTCATCCCTTCGATTTTGGCGATGAAGCAATCAATTCTGGGGAGCTTGTGGTCGCTATGTGTGCCATATCTAAGGGTGACTATCCAGTCAAATTAGCTTGGACATTGAATGGTCGAAGTATCAACAATTTTGACGGTATCACTACCGCCAATACCAACAAAAGAGTGAGTCAACTGACCATTGAATCCGCCCAAAGCCAGCATACTGGAGAATATACATGTATTGTAGAAAACTCAGCTGGTGTTGCCAAACATTCTGCCTATTTGAACATCAACGGTACTAATAAAGCAGTTCAGATACTTGATAACTCACGTATACCTTTTTATCCCTAACCTTTACATGCTCGGTATGATTTTTGTCTTTGGCATTTCGATTACCAGGGTTGGTGAATAGTATTGACATTCCACACATTCTAAATTCAGTGAAAGCAATCCCCACCTTCTTTTTGAAACAATCTTTGACATCATCCATAACTCTGTACAGATTTTTCGTTGTAGTTGCCCCTCAGATCGCACCTTTCGATTTTGGTGATGAATCTATCAATGAAGGAGACTCTACGTCAGCCTCTTGTTCTATTCATAAAGGAGATTTGCCAATAAATATATCATGGTTACACAATAATATCAGCCTGGGGTATATGGATGGTATTTTGATTACCAAAGCTGGTAAAAAGGCCAGTATGATCACCATCGACTCGGTACAAGAAAAACATTCAGGAGTATACACATGCGTCACAGAGAATAGAGCTGGAAGCGTCAGATATTCGGCCCGTTTGAATGTTAATGGTATTGTGAAAACTTTAAGGAATGATTCTAGCACTTCTCTGTTCCATCCTGTCTGCCTCCTTTCCCTGCCATCATTTTTATAGTTTGATCGTTTTTCATTCTAGTTTCCCCTCAAATTGCACCATTTGATTTTGGCGATGAATCAATTAATGAAGGGGACTCCACGTCAGCCTCCTGTTCCATTCATAAAGGAGATTTGCCCATAAACATTTCTTGGTTGCATAACAATATAAGTCTGGGTTATATGGATGGCATATTGGTTAGTAAAGCCGGTAAAAAAGTTAGCACTATCACGATAGATTCCGTTCAAGAAAAACATTCCGGAATATATACATGTGTTGCAGAAAACAGAGCGGGGCGTGTTAGGTATTCAAGCAGGCTAGATGTTAATGGTACTTTGCATTTTCTATTGCATATGCTTTTTTTCACAAACCTTTCCTTTTCCTACACTCCCGTCATGTTGATTCATTGATAGGAAATATATTTTTTCAGTCGCCCCACAGATTTCTCCCTTTACATTTGGGGAAGACCCAATAAACGCAGGAGATTCAACATATTTGACTTGTGCGATTCACAAAGGTGATCTACCCGTTAAAATTTCTTGGTTACATAATAATGAAAGTGTTGGATATATGAGTGGAGTTTTGGTTTCTATGAATGGTAAAAAAGCCAGCACCATTACTATCGATTCTATTAGAGAAGAACATGCTGGAGTTTATTCCTGTTCTGCTGAAAACAAAGTTGGAGTTGCTCAATACTCGGCTACCCTGAGAGTTAACGGTACCTTTGTATATTTTTTCTAACTTCATTTTATTTTTATTCCCTCCTAGATTCATCCTTATAGATTTGGTGATAATTATTTGAGTTTTGAAAAATCGTATAACGAATTTTCCTCCTTCAATATACCAAATAGATTTTCAACTTAAAGAAATGATTTTCTCCTATCTAACCTAATTGTTGCTAGAAGGTGGTTAATGAATTGATCCTTCTGTAGAGTATCTGTAAGCCAACAGCACTTAGGCCACATGTGGCCTAAGTGCCACATGTACATCCTCCCGAGGAGTTGTCCTCCTAGGCCATCGTCCCTCTTGTCCTTTCCAGGAAGGTGGACAGGTCACTTGGAGACATCTTCTTTATATCGGCAGGGGACATGCCTGCCAGTCTCATTTTCCTGTTCACACATCCTTCATCGAGGTGTGTCCACTAGCCCCATATAATGGAGGTTTTTCCTCAGTTGACAGTGGCCAGTCAGAAATCCTACTGTTAAGCGTAGATTTTTCCTGGTCATCGCCAGATATTTCTTCGGCGCCAGGATCCCAGGGTCGCCAATGGTGATCCTGGCAAGATTGCATCCTTTGATTCCATCCCAACTCTTTAGGGATTGAGCTTGGGTGTGACATTTGGCTAGCTCCGCAATTGTTCAAGTCATCAGGCCGTGGGTAC
>WOGJ01024556.1:0-11408 GCA_015342185.1 Leptinotarsa juncta | reverse complement strand
GTTACTCGGAAACCGGATTGGATATTATGAATTGTAGCTGCCAGTCGCAATTATGTTTTCACCAACTCAGGTATGTCATAGATTTGTTACAAGTCTTTCCTGGGTGACTCGCTAACCAATTGTCAGTTGTCTGCTTGAAATATTTCTTTAGTGGCCCATACACTGTCCTGTCTAACGGCTGCAGCTTATGACTTCAGTGGGGGGAAACGATAGAACTGTTACCCAATTTTTCTTGAAATAATCGAGCACATCAATGGACAAGTGCGAGTCATGGTTGTCCAGCAATAACAGAATAGGATTTTCCTAACTAGGTTTAACGTATTTCACGAAGCGTTTCGCAAATTTTCTAAAATTATCTTCCCATGAGAACCTATCGGTCCACCTCTTATAAAGTATTTTTTGTAGTGGACACGTGAGAAAACAAAAAATCGAGGGACCATATTACCGAGTGCCGAGACAGCAACTGCGACTGTCACCAGATGTCATTTTTCCCAAGTTTTTAATACCACGACGAGCTATCACTCTTATTAGGAACGAGTACCGTTATCAGTCCTGTTTCATCTACGTTCAAAATATCACCAGGGCTTAGATGTATACATAAATTAATCGTTTTCAGTTTGTCAAAGAACAACTGTACGTTGTTTTTGTTGGAAGATGTTGCTCGAGATAAACTTGTAGCTTGAGGAGATGGTATGGAGAGAGCTGGATGACGTTTAAAGAACTTTTCCAACCAATCTTCACCAGCAATTTCTTTTCTATCTCATGATGCAAGAATATATTTATTGATTTTTTTGTGAATTTTTGCGTGAACCAAAATAAATATCAACAACTCTCTTCAAGTAATTTTCCAATGCAAGCTCTTTCTCGTCACTGAATATTTATCTATTTTTCATGTAGCCAACACTCTCCACAGTCAATTGAGATCTCGAATGTTCAAGATTGTTTTCAATTTTGTTCTCATATTTACTACATGGCAGTGAAGTGTTTTATATGGTATAGCAAATTCTCTTGCTATTGAATTAATACTCTTCTCATCCATGCTCTATCCAGTACATCTCTCAGCATACTACTGCGATTTGTTTTTCGTTTATACACCCTCTTCATTCTAAAATAAAAAATTTAGGTAAAAACAAAATATTATATTAATACCATTTTATAATTAGCATATCCAAAATTGTATGGGGCAGGTTGACTAGGTGGTCAATCAGCCCATTTATAAATTAATCAACCAACCCCAAACCATCTTGGAATGTTTTACCACGTGTCATAACCTTGAATTAGTGTTCTAATCAAAAATAATAAGGCAGCATATAAAGATCAGGAATCACACATTCGTTTCAAACAATTTGACAAGCAATGGCAACAAAATTAACAGGCATTATAATAAATGAAATTGCGACAAAAAAAGTTACTTGCCCGTCTTGTTTTTTAACAATACGCTATCACTGACAAACAACATGCATCTGCAACGCTGTATTCTCTGTGACTGAGCGTGGGGGGATAATCTTACCTAGTTGATCGACGAAACCGTAGCGTAGCTCGCGATTTTGGCAGTTGGTATACCTGCACCTATAGTCAACAATGACTAGGGTCTCCCCTAATGAAGTTTTTTTTATCTGAAATTATTTTGGTATTCTCAGATAATTCCATAATAGTTTTTCCCATAATTATTGAATTTTTGACAAAAATAAGTTTTTTCTTTCTTTCGACATTATTGATATAATTACTCATATCTTCATAATATTCCAAATGACGGACGAATGAAATCTCTTGTACCTTCCTAAAGGTGGTTTGGGTTTTGTAACTCTTCAAGCTATTAGTGGAGCGTGTTAATGAGTGAATTTAGGAAACAGTTTACGAGAAACGTAACATTCTCATCAACACTGTTCCAATCAAAAATCATATGAAATGAAGTCAGAAAAAGATCTCCATCAAAACCAACATCAACTTGTTCTTTCGGATTGAAACCAATTTTAGAAGCATCGTACACGAAGTGATAACTAGATGTATTGCTAGTGTGGATAACGTCTTATTTTTAAACAGTTTTTTTGCCGTGGTCAAAAAAACATTAGGAGTACCAGTATTATTACTTATTCTAATGAAACAGGGTTGATTTTGATTGAAAGATTCAAAAATGCACTGAAATAATCAATATCTGGATTCTCGTACGTAAAGAGATTGATATTAAAATCACACCCGTACATAGGTAGACCTTCATCAAAATATCAAAGTATGAGGACTAAGTATGCCTCGAATTCCCATGATACGTTCATAAATTCTTCAATAGGAGATTTGTGTATCACAAAAATTACTACACCAACTTCATTGATTAGGATACTGAGCCACAACTGATCGCAAAAATTGGCTCTTTGGATCATAGTTACACACTTTAGAAATGTATTACAGTTTTTGTAAAACTCTTCTTGGTTAAAATCTCACGGTGAATACATTTTCATCAAGTATCGGCAAATTCTATTCAATTTGTTAACTGAAGATTCATCA
Organism: Leptinotarsa juncta; assembly: GCA_015342185.1. Taxonomy (NCBI): domain Eukaryota; kingdom Metazoa; phylum Arthropoda; class Insecta; order Coleoptera; family Chrysomelidae; genus Leptinotarsa; species Leptinotarsa juncta. Next base: position 8,906 of record WOGJ01024556.1, on the reverse strand, counting down.
TCATTTTCTCATTGGTCTCTAACTAAAATAACAGGGAATGGGTCAATGATAAGCATGAATAGTGGTGAGAAAATACAAAAATAGGTATTCTGCATGTGAACTATCATCTTTTAGAGAAATTATGAACTATCTTGATGATCAATATTACGCCTAATCGTGAGTTCTCGATGGATAAATTATTATAAAAATTGAATAACTCATTTGAACAATTCGTTACTAGAACTGAACTCTACATTACATCAAACCTCAAACGCGCCTGATTCAAATGCTCACTTAATATTATCCTCGCACTTGCACTGCTTCAAGTTCTGAATCGATTTTTTAAGTTTATCTTATTTCTCGGTGCTTTCTCGTATCTAAACCACATTTGAATGTTTTTGAAAGTTCATGATCACATTTAAGAAATGAATGAAATTTTGCACAATACTGAACAATTTCGAATCAGTTTGTTTTCTTGAATATTTTTTCAAGAATAACTACAATGTTGAAGGAATAGAACTAGAAATCCTTATCACTTCAGCAATTATGTCACTCATTAAACTGAACTGTTATGAAACCCAATACTGTTTAATTCAACACAAGTATTTTCATCTGACAGTTTTCTGAATCGCTGCTTTGATCCTTTCCAATTATATTTATTTTTAACCATTCAGCATTATAAAAAAGAAAAATGAAACTTTCTACACATAATAAAACTTATTTTTCTCTCATTTCAATTTAATGTCGACCACAACAAGGATTTCCATTACACTGCCAAAATCAAACTAGACACGGCGGTCTCATAAACGCAGCGTTAGAGCGGAAGGCAGACCGACACTAACAGTACGGGTTCTCGAGGGTCCAGCAAACCATAATTTCATTTGGCTAATGAAGCCAAGCCGGTAAATACATTATTATATGCAAATGGGGTTCAGCTAAGCTGAATAATTTCAACTCCATCTACGAAGGCAGTGCTCTTGGGCCAGCCGCCATCGCATCTAATCTTGCTTGGTAATTTAAAGAAAATACGTGCTGTTCTGTGCTCTGGCAAAGATATTGGATGGCTTTAATTATAATAATTGTTCTCTATACTCCGCTTCATCCTCTTCGAGAACACTCAAGAGTCAGTTTTCAGATCGTAACAATTTTCACACATGAATATTCCTGTTGATCATCATGAACAAACGTTCACAGATAGTTGATTCAGAAGAAATTGAGACTTTTCCTCATACGCTTGGTGGAACATTTATTTTCAGTTCATCATAGTAACAGTTGGAATTTCGATGTCTTCCACGTCAAAAAACGTGTTCTGTTCTAATAGTTATCAAGTAAATATTATATTGTATGAGAACTCCATGAAACGAATGTGATATGAATTTTATGAATATTTCTGGAGAATTTTGAAAAAAATTAATTACCTATTGTGCATGTTTTTGGAAATGATGAAGCTTCAAGGAGACTGCTGTATTAATTTTTTTCCCGTACTCCCCACTTGAGAATTGAAATTTCGCAATTATTTTCTTACTCGATAAGAATTTTTCTTTTACTTAGCAGAACTTCATCTATTATACTTCTTATACTGAGACTTCAAAAATGATAACTCTCAATTGTTTTCAATTTCATAATCATCGCAGGTATCTCGATTATGAAAAATGCCATTAATGTCTCAGAAGTTGATAGATATATCTAAAATAGACAGCGACAAGAACTTGAAAATCACTCGTAAATGCCATTTCAACTGAAAATAATCATTACCACTTCACATTCATGTACTTGTAGTATGCTATGAAAGTTTTACCGGTGGAAAAATGTACTGATTTTGCAGAAAATTTTGTTTTCCGCTTGTTGCCGAAAAGCATAGAAACCAATATTATTTTGGTCACAATACTTATAATTTTGTTGCAGATGACTTTTCAAGATAACAGAAACGAATGCTTCTTGTTGAAGTACGTTGAAAACGGATTCTTATAATTCCCCTGAAAAATGCATTGTTTATTGGTAATTTCACATTTAAATCCTCAATTATGATTTTTGACTAATAAGAACAAACTGATAGTAATAGCAAAGTAATAGCAAACTATTACTTTGTCATAAGTGGGTCCGCAAACACCATAAAGTCACCATTACTTTTATTTTATTTCAAGCGATATTTTTGTTCAAGGATTTTTTGCATATTTAATTTTTAAATTATTACGGAAAACCGTCTGGTTGAGAAACGGGACAACTTCATTTGCGAAAAGTCGGAAAGTATACGCCTTAGAAAAAACTGTGCGGAGCAAAAGTCGCTCAGAATTATTCAATCGATCATTCCTCGATTCATTTATATTGAAACATTATTCTTTCTGAAGAATGGATAGCACTTACTCCCAGGCTCAAATTAACCCTCTGTACAAGGTCAATTTTGAAGTAGCAAGTAAATTCTACCTGAATCCAAAGTTTTAAACGTCGGTTTTGATTAGCAAAATTATAGAGGAAAATTGTCATTTACTGAACTATCCAAACAATATCTTAAAGACTTCATTCCATCCGTAGTGATTAAAATAAAAGTTCTTGGAAGGATAAAAAATACTCAGAGATAGAAGTAATTCCAAACTCTAACACAACGTCTTGAGGATACGATTTTAATATTTTTATCCATTTTATCTAGTCCTTAGTCAAGAAAAATGTTCAAAATAGTTCAAATTCAGTTTCGTTGGAGTGCACTTGAATGTTTGAGAACGAGACAAAAATCAGCACGAAATGGTTCATTATAGTAGTATATGATGTGGTTTAAATTCATCTGATTTTTAATACTTCGCATGGGGGGACTTTGAATGTGAAATAAAAATTTATTCTTCCAATCATCGTACATCAGAAATAAACGAGGTTTCTCCATGAGGTCCAGCGCAGAGCCGTGCTTTGACTTTCACCGCCAACGAGGTTCGTCCTCTTTCTTTCGTTGTAGCTTTCACTACATAATAATCAGTTGAAAAACAGAGCTCAAAAATAACAACAGACAGTGCTGTTTCAACTTACCATAGGTCTCATCAATGATGCTAGACTGAATCACAAATGCAATGCTGGACTAAACTGTTCTTGGAGGACGAGCCTGAGTCAGTGATAGGGATGATATCTCCCGTCACAAAGACGTCATAAATAGAATCTATAGACTCAATTTTTGATTATCAAAGATACGTGAGGCTCCCCAAAGCGGTTATTTGCAAAGCCATGTTGTTACATCGACCACCGACGAGAATGGCCCACTGTCTTCCACTGCAAGGTAACTGGTGGAAACCAGAGCCCAAAATTGAAATATTCGTAATCCAATTCGTAATCGACAGAGCTGTTTCGACCTGCCAATATTCCATCAGTGAATAATGGCTAAATTGCAATTGTGTCGGTGGAGTCAATTGCTCTTGAAAGACAAGTAGGTGAAGGCAGACAGTTGATTGCAGCACTGTATTCGTGGTTTAGCTTAACACTACTACTGTTGATAGAAATATAGCAATTATTTATTCAATTAAGTATATTTCACTTCACGCAAATTCTTACTACACACTGACTCCTATAGTTCGTTAAATCAACCTCAAATATTATTGTAATTGAAGTTTATTTGGAGTTGTTCAAAATTTACCTGTACTTGATTTCACTACGGTTCAGATACATCAGAAATTTGGTTCAGTATTCTAGAATCTAGACTATAGAGAATATGTTATTCCTAAATATGTATAGAGACGATTTCAAGTGAAGCTCATTTTATACTTATTCCAAAGTGAATGGTATGTCTGGTTCAATCATTTTCCTCAATTATTTATTACTCTAGAACCAATATCGTTTCAATAATAATATACAATCATGTCGGCTGAAACCAACACTGTATCATACCGTACATACATAATATATGTACAAATTCGTTCAGGCCACCTAATACCACGAAGGGCTTTGGATTATATTCGACAGGTGTCAGTGCAGGATTCTTCACAGAAGAAGTTCCTGCATATGCTTTTGACGATACAACCGCCGGAATCGATTTTCAATTATTGGAACCGGCACACTTGCGATAATTTTCCATAAATGAAAATAAAATTCTTTGTGAGTATCACACCTTGAACAAAGTTGAAGCGGAAGATGAGCAATATATATGTCATCGTCCCCTCTGCCCGTAGACGAGGTATTTTAATTAACCGCATATCCGAATGGGCCGAATTCTCATATAAGGAAATGAATTTTACCACAATAAAGTATTTTTGAATATCTTAGTTATAATTTCCATCATAAGATTTTCATCATTTTATTCTACATAAACGCCGTTCTCCAGAAGAAAGAGTTCTTAAACAGTGGAGTTTGGGGTGTACTGCTGGAATCTATTTCCTTTTATGAGAATCTGGTTCATTCGGGTATACGGTTGGTTAGTACCTCATCTACGGACAAAGGGGGCGATGATACATATGTTGCTTGTCGTTGGCTTCAACTTTGTTCGAGGTATGATACTCTGGAAGAAATTAATTTTCAATTATGGAATATCATCGACTTCGTGTTCTTCGCAGTGACTAGAGGCAAAATAGCCTGAAACTGGTATGCAAGTGTGCCCGTTCCAATAAATAAAAATTGAATGTGGTAGTTGTATCGCCAAAAGCACAGTCAGGAATTTATTCTATGAAAAATCCTGCACTGTCACCTGTCGAATATAATACAACGCTCTTCGTGGTGCTAGCTAGGAAAGCTGATGGTTCATGTCATGTCATGTCAGTTCATGAACCTACTGTGTAGGTATATGTACACTGACCTGATTGAATTGTTCCTTCAGATTATTTGATTTATAACCAGTCTTCAATTATTCCCACTTACTTTAGGTAAAATATACATTATCACTAACGTATAGATTCAACTCTATAAGCATAATGTCAAACCTTTATTTTTGTATTCACGAATTCTGGGTCTGATAACTATATATAATTACAAGATTTTCAAATAACTCTGACTCGGATTTCTGAATAGGAAATTATTTAATTTTATGAAAATGACGTCTTTGGGATGAGTTGAGTTGAACAATGGCATTAGTGGTTCAGATTAGCATGACTGATGATAACTATAAGCTAGAAATAGCCCTGTCTGATGTGAGTTGTTTGCTTTCATGGTGTGATCAAGTTGTCGATTGTATAGTACAAAAAAGGCTAAGAGAAAAATAGGTAATGAATTTAATTCTCTCAGTATTCTGAATCATGTAGTTGAATCATCACTACTTTCATTTTCTACTTCCTATTTGGTAACCTTCTGAAAATTCAAATATCGTACAGGCTGTCGCTGAATTTAATAACCAGCATTCATATCCAAGACTATTCTCATCATTACGTTTATCGATTGGCATGTTTGTAATAAATCAATCTTCACATCCTGAAAGTAATAAAATTTTCATTTCTCGACGGAGCGAACCTACCCCTACGATACGGTGTTGATACACTTTTTGACAACGTCTAACAGGTACATTGAGGTATGAAATGTAAGTGATACGATTTATCTTCATCATACTGTGGCAGTACATAGCTGCCAACTTTATATTATGTGATATTCGTGTTCACTTCAACGTGAATATTCCAGCTTCCGCCAGGAAGTTACTGGATATAACGATGTGACTCGTAAAGGATCATAATGGATTTTCTGGTTGCTCCAAACTGAGGGAAAACTCTTATTTGTTCATCCATCATTATCTCACATATCAGTTCTTAGACTTTGCAGATAATTATTATCAATTACTATGATTCGATTGATACGTTTTCTGAAAGTATGTTTATTTTAATTTTTTTCCAAATATTAATGAATACATTTCATCAGGTGGGTACAAAGCAGCTGAGAAGTGAAAATGAATACATTATATATTGGAGTAATATCATATAATTCATTATCACTGGGCAGCCTACAGAACCTCATCATGTGTTTCGCTATACAATAGCTTCCTGAAGCGTTTTCATGCGGTATGAAGTTGACGAGAATCAGTGAGTTAATACTGAGCATTCTGGTTCAATGTTTGTATTGAGCGGTTTGTTGACGGCTTTTATACTTTTTTTCAAATACTTTCGAAAAAATTCTACTTTTCAAAATTGTTTTCAAAAGAAATTTCGAAGTTTTTTCCTATTTCAATTTTGTGAATAATTGTTTGATTTTGCCCTTTGAACAGCAAGAAACTGATAAAATATTGTGGTTTCTGAAACACCTATCACAATGAGTCATCCATTTCTTTGAATAATTTTTTTTCCCAAATTGACAGTGCCAGTTGATTATGATTCCATTGTGATCTTTCCATAAATTGGTGTTGTCTGAACTCGATTCTTGCTAAAATCAATGAAGTGGTCCAGTGGCATTTTGGAATATAAGATTATAAGATTATTATTATAACAATCGTTACAACATACGTTTGAAATATGTTATCATTGGAAACATTATTTCTAACTAGAAAACACCAAGGACAGTTCTTCATTTATGCAGATGATTCAATAAGTATTGCAACTGCTTACGTTACACCTGATGCAATGAATGATAAACAACTATTAGAATAGAATTTCACTAAATAATGTGAGAGAAATCACCTCACTGATAATATGAATGGAATGGTCCTTAAAATTCAGTAGTTCTCAAAAACACATGAATAAGATAAAGTTCAATTTAGGACACACCGATATCTTAGCATCAGAATGCACGAAATTCCTTGGTTTGGAGCTAGACTACAAACTAACCTTCAATAACCAAATTGATAACATATGGGAAAAACTGAATGAACTGTATTATGCTCTTACTAATCACTAAGCGAACTTTCACAGAAAATACGTGAATAACACCTATTATGCATTTGTCTTCACGGTAATTAGCGGTAATATCTTTATATGGGGTAAATCAACTGTAGTATCACAAGTGTTCATTTTACAGAAACAATTTATAAGACTCATTTTTGGCATGGATTATAACGAATCTCGTAGAATAATATTCTAACGTTACCATGTGTTAACCTATACGAGTTATCAATTTATACATTTAATAATAAAGATGAATTTACAAAATGATAGATATCTCCACAAGCACGATACTAGATATGAAAATAACATACACCTGAATCAATTTAACATAACATGCTTCACAAAATCTCCCCTGAATTTTGGAGGCTACTTTTATAATCTGCTTCCTGAATATATTAAATTAGCAAAAAATGTGAACATTTTTAAATCTGACCTAAAGAATTTTTTGCTTCGTCACTCTTTTTATCTACTAACTAAATATAGTGGGTTGATTATTAGAACTACATCTAATGAGCTTTAGATGGTTTTGTACAATTTTAATATGTTTCATATGTACATTTTATTAGTTCTATAAATAGTTTGCATCCAACTTTCGACTTATATTTATATATTTGTTCGTGTATGCTTACTATCATTAACTGTAGATACCTGTTTATTCAAACTTTCAAATTTATCTTCATGACTGCCATTAGACTTACCTTATATAATGTGAATGATGTATGGATGTTATTATAATTATCTATCTCACTTGATTTTTAGTACTCAAGGTAATAATACTTATCAATAGCACGCCAAAATATAGGGATATTTGCAATTACTTATCACATTAACACATTAATAAAAAATTATGATTTGGGTTATATGAATTTAGAGGCCGACCAAAAACATTTTTTCCAAATTTTAAAAGTTTTGTATATTAACAAAAAGCCACCTGTCATATGCTAGTCCATCTCAAACTTGCATTGTAGGAAAAAGAGTTAACAGATTTCACATCTTTGAAAATAAAAAAAATTAACAATGAAGGTACCATACCAGATTATTCATATCAGTAAGTGAAGAAATAGAATAAAAGAAATTGATACCGCAAGTGCTGGAGACATCAATAGCGAAAGAATTCTCATTTATTTTCAAGGGGTGAAGTCTAAATTCGAACAAAATTTGCTTCATTTTTTCATAAACATGAATACAAGAAATTTCTCACATAGATTCGTCCACCTTTCGAATCATATGTAGTGTCCTTGAGGGTTTAATTATAGAAAGTTTTTATACATTTTTCAGTATCTCTGAATGACTATCAGTATCAAGCTCTAAAAATATCTTTTTTCATAAATGATCCTGAACTAAATATTCTTCTAACCAAATATATTTCTTTCACATGTATAGATGCTATGATTTCCCTGATTCACTATCACCTGCTATGATTATTCCTGGCAAACGACTCATAATATAATACACATATATCTAATATTCTTCGAAGCGTTCGTGCAGCGCCATATACAGTATGACACACTTAAGATGAAGTAATACTTAACCCTCAAGTCCAGCCTACCACGATCTCTCGAGAAAGGCAAATTCTCGATATTACACTGGAAAATCAATTTGGACCCTACATACCAAATTTCAACCTAAAATTCAAAATTTAATTTTTTTGTAATTTTCGTCTCCAAGTCCGACTTCCAGTTAATGGTTTCGAATAAGAAACTACAGAAATGATAAAATAGTTAAAATCAATGAAGTGATCGAATATAAATGACAGAAATTGAAAATTATTATTTCATCATATGTAAGGTAATCGAATTTAGTCTCCTTTGCCTGTTTCGTCTTTATTTGAAAATCGGACTGGAAATTGAAAATTTTATGTTGAAATTCGACATGTAGGATCAAAATGTTTTCTAAGCAACTTTTTCAAATAAATCATATCTGATTTTTATTCCACAACGAGTGTTTGAAATACAAACTGAGTAGAGAAAAGTATCTTCTATATAATTCAGTGTTCACATAGAAGTATTCGTTTCGAAAGAATTTTTTTTCTTTCGTGTAATTCAATGTTTATATGAAAGTAACTGTTTCAGGAGGACTTTCTTTCAGTTTGTGTCTGAAAGTTACTTCTTTGCATGATCTACACATCCATGTATAGAGTTACTTATTTTCAAATTGATT
>WOGJ01024239.1:0-12044 GCA_015342185.1 Leptinotarsa juncta | reverse complement strand
TTTTTGTTTAATAAAATTGTTATTTTCGGTTAATCTTATTAATTTTATAATTGTTTTTTTTTCAGGGTTTTCAAATCAATTTATATTAGATTAGACAATAAAAGTCCAAACTGATGAAATACACCACAAAACATTGTCAACCACCTTCAAACAAAAGATGAATATACTTCAAAATAGGAACAGGAGAGAATAATTGTGGTGAAAAAGTTTTTGGCTTCTACTGCTCCATTATTACACAAAAGTGGTGAACTTCCGAAACATGAAATAAATCAATCAAATACATCAATTAAAACTTTTCAAAAAGATGTACATCTTGCACAGAAGTTTCTATCAGATACAAACTGTAAAAACATGTTTCCTAAAATACTACCGTCGTATTATACATTGAATTATACGGTAATCATTTTCCCATTCAGTTTATGATATCTGTTTCACTTCTATAACAACTGCTTAAATTACAAATGGTATTTGAAAAAACCGATTTTCGTATAATTCAATATTTACATTTTTTAAAGTAATTGCTCTGGGTGGATTTTTTCGATTCGCATGCGTTTTTGCTGTATACATTATATGAAGTCTCCTAAAACTGATTATCTCATTTTTGCTAAATCGTTCATACATTATTGCAATGTTTTAAAGCACACATTTTATGAAACTCATTTCAGAAAAAAGAACAAACTGTTAGAAATACAATGGAGGTTCAACTTACAGGGAAATATTCGAAAAAAATATACTCGATATATCTATTTTTATTCTGATTTGGTGAGTTTATCATTGTAATACTCACTTTTCATGTTTCTACAGTTTATTGAACAGAAACTTTTTTTAGTATTGCCGGAAATTTGTCACTGAACTGTGCCGTTACCGTGAACCATTCCATTATCCTTAAAAATGAATCCGTTTCTTCGTAAATTCGAAGCAAAAAATCCCGAAGTTCTAAAGCATCTGTGATTTATGGCCATGACAGAGCGTTAAAACTTCAGAATTCTAAAAACTATTTTTTCATTCAGGCGTTGTCCCTCTGAAATACCTATAATTAATTGTCTTTCTTCAAGTGTTTAAGACCCCGATGAAAAATTGCAGTTGAAAACTTCAGACACGTGATTTCGAAGCTTCTGTGTGAACGGATTTCCGATGGATTTAGTATTCGACACCTTCACGTCTGAATAAGAACACAATTAATTTCATTTTGAACTTCTATTTTTGATATTTTTCAAAGAAAAATAGCATTGTTATGATGATATGGATGAAAATTAGTTTTTATCGACCTACTTTTGGGTATTTTCGCCTTCCACAATTTGGAAAATATGATAATTATAATAGAGAACTTTATACACATGAAGAAAGGCCAAACTTCACACAGTATTTTTCACAATAATATTCGATTCATCAATAACTTGCCGTATTAAATTAATTTGGCTATCAAATGTTATATTGAGCAATTATTATTTCGAATTTGTGTATAGTTTGGAAAAATCCTACTCAACTATTGTTTTCCGAGATATCAAATCACCTAACTACTTACACTTCTGAACAATGAAAAGTGAATGAGTGGTATTGGATACTACTTCAAAAATGATTCATTGTTTATTCAATAAGATCAAAGCATTATGTTTATCTTCCAATTCCAGACAGTGTTATTCAGATCTGCTATAGATCTCATTAGTGATGCAAGGCTGAGTCACAAATGCAATATAATAAGTCAGAACAAGAGAGCATCATGACGACTCATGACGAATTTCTGAATTGTGAATCACTTTCAATTCCAAAGAAATGTTCTTCTGGAGAACAAATAATTCATTACGATAGAAGTTTTCGAAGATTCACCATTTCCACCGGATTTTTATGAAAAATGAAGTTTATTGCATAGGACGGAGAAGATTTAGTGAAAAAATTTCTCACCGAATATAATATAAAAGGCACGATGAAAAGGAGGACCGCTCTGTTAAAACATTATGTGACGGTAGATGACAACATAGAACCGAACTCAAAAATATTAAGGCACACAACTCCGCTAGCTGCGTCAATAAATTTTTTCTATGGCCAATTGGATACTATTTTGGCTTAGTCACGTTATTGAAATAGAAATATCAGAGCAAGAACACTTTTTTTAATTAAAAAGTTGTCTACACCTTGAAAACCTTGATCTTGATAGTCTGGAACATTGAAGGAAAGTTAGGGGACTTGTATTCTATAGAACCTTCAAAGAGAATTGTGGGACGAACTCTAAATGCTCATCACTTCAAGGTATAACTGACTCCACTTTGAGCAACACGTTTCGAGAAAACATCCATTCGGTGAATGGTGTGTCCGCGTGTAGAAAGAATTTCAAAAGATTTTCCTGAATGAATATCATCTACAGCAAATTGAATGCATGAAACTCCACAAGGATAGGGTAGAGTCTTGCCACATCAGATTTGGCCTACCTATTATGTGAGTGATTGAATGAAGGAAGAGTAATATCACTCTGAAACCGAGTAACCGAAAAAAAGTTTGTCAGCCATTTATTTTTAATAGATAGATTTTCCAAATACAAGTAGAAGTCAATTGCAAATACGTTTGATGTTTGAACTTCTGAATTCAGCTCAGCATTCTGACATTGTTATTCCTCCCCATCATTCATCTTCCACATGTGCCTACAAGATAGAGTCACAATGTGAATACTTCTTGCCAGTCACCTCTTTGATATAAGTTTCTGAATCGAGAACTAACTTAGAATGTCCTGGTTGAGTGCTTACTAACTAAAGCTACCGGACTGAGTCATGGCCGTTGAGAGAAATCGTAGCTGCGTAGGGTTTCGGTCGGTGTATGACAAAGAAAGTATTTAACTCCATCACTAACTGAATACGGTCCTGAATTTAGATGTTTACGGCTCGAATAATCTAACAGACTGATAACAGATTTCTATACAACTACTGCACCTCTTGAGGGAGGGGCTTTCTACCGGCCATGACTCAGTACAGCAGCGATAGGTAGAATCAGAATCTCTGTGGTGTGAAATCAATCTAATGAAAACATCACCCCGTACATAAAAACTAAAAGACTTTCTTTCGAAGCGCGTTTTGCCAAACAACTTAGCATCATCAGAAACTCTTTAAAACTGATGATTTCATATTATTAGCCATACCGATAATGCTGAAACAGCTAGAATTTGGCTATATTCGTTGTGTTTGTAGGATCACCTGCTCTGTATTCAGAGTGAGTTGAAATCGACTTTTCCGTCAATCAGTTGTAGCACGCCTACAAATGACCACTCTCAAAAGTCAAAACTTGTGCTAACTAAGTATAACTGAGGTCTTAGCTTGCAATTATCAGCACGGTCGAACAATACGTCCTGAAAATCGATCGTTTGGCCGTAGGGTTCCAATCACCATTCCACACAGAGGTCAGTTGAATGAAGAAAGCGAACCACTCAGGTCAACCCAACCAGCCGCCATTCCAAGTTACTTGCATATAATTTTTTCCAATAAAGATATGGCATAGATTTCTGGTGGATGAAGTTCAATGTTGCATTTGCCAATTATGTTGTTCCATGTTAGTTATTTGCTAAATGTACTCGAGGCAAATTAAGCTCAGATCATAGAAACGAGATTTTTATAAAGTTGTATCATCAATATTATGAACTACATTATGTTCTCACATGAAAAAGAAATTAATTGACAGAAAAAATATGTCCTGAAATATCTTAAAGGAACTCCCTAGAAATTATATACCAACGAGAAAAAAATTGTCGAAATCCCGAATCTGGACCATCATCTGGATTTATTAGCAGATAGCCAGGACATGTTTTCACGGTTATCATTCTGAAACACATATGACCCATAATATATTTTTTTTTTAATTCAACGAATGATTTTTATTAGAACAATCAGAACCTTTCATCGTGATTTACTGTTGTAGAAAAAAAATTTAACAATTCGTGTCTCAAGAAAATTTCGTTAGTCATTTTCTAAGAAGCATGCTATATCAAAAATAAAAATCATCATTCACTGGAAGTAGAAAACCACTTCAGAATATGTATGTTAGACAAAATAGCTGGATATCGCAATAATGTCAATAAATTTGATTTAGTAGAAGCAAACTATTAAAACTTTATCCCGTGGCGTTGCCTGAAAAATTTATTTACATGCATTTTCCCAGGGACTTTGCAAAAAAAGAAACGGCGTTCGTTAGATTCTGCCAATATTTATTTTATCCGAGGCGGCTCGATTTGTTTCAGAACCAAACAAGCGAAAATATCAAACGACAGCGCGCATTCGAGCGAAGGAAAAGTTAACGATTGGAGAAATTTTAAATCTCATCAAAGTCGGAGCACTTCATTATAAATAATGAATGTCGTAAACTCTATATTATAGGTAGGTATATTCTTACGTGAACTCCGTTTATGTTAGTGAAGTAAATTCCACCTTTACGTTATTGCATCTTTATTCACCTGACCTCTCATATTTGAAAAACAAAATGATAAGACTTTTATTCAGGATTGTTAGTTAACTATTCAAGTAAATGTTTCCCAACTATATATCTCAAGTTCATTCTCATCTCATTGAAAATAATTTATTTTCACTGATAAAACGGTAAACGAATGACTACTATTAAAGAGAACAAAATCGGGGCTAGTAGACCGTGGTGGAAAGACTGTTGCAACCAAAAAATGAATTTCTGTAGTAATCATTCATAAATCCGTCTCATTTCTTCCGAATCAAATCTTGGAAAGGGAATTTCCTTATGAATATTCAAAATAGCAGAAAAAATCAATAACAAAATCAAAACAGGACTTTGATCTTTATTATATGGGGCGAAACCAGAATGACCCACGGAGTCTTGAGAATGGAGTAATGTAATATAATTACACTTTGAAATTATTTCACCGTTTCACTTGTTTGCTTCTGAAGAATTCAATTTCGAATGAAATTAGGGTTAAGGATGATTCGAAAGAAGAATTAGCGGCAAAAAAGTTTTCTAAACTATCTTCTTGGACTTTTTCGAACCATTTATAACTGAATCTACCAAATTGAAAGGTGTTTTTAGGAGGGATCCGTTTTTGAGAAAGCTTTTTACTTTCACTTCTCCCTCTTTATAAAAAAAAAATTACGGAAAACTTCCAAAGGGTGAAAAAAGCAATTAGGTTAAAAAATTGAGCTATTTACAAAGATGTGTCGAACATGCATAGAAGTTACTTTTAGGTACAAACTAGAAGATAAAACCCTCTCGAATCAATTACTTCCATATAGAGGAAGGAAAGGAGCAATTGAGTTCAAAATAAACTCTTTACGAAGATGAGTAAATCATGCATGGAAGTAACTTTCAGATACAAACTGTAAAAAAGGCCTTCCAAAATAACTACTTCTATGGAAACAGTGAATTACACTAAAAAAAGTTTTTCGAAACAACTACTTTTATATAAACATTCGCACCTAATTAAATTCCATAACGAATGTTAGAAGTACAAACTGAAAATTGAATAGTGATGTTTGTATAAAGTTCATATGAAAGTAGTTGCTTTGAGAGTACCTTCTCTTTGATGTAATTGAATGTTAATAGAAAAGTAGATGTTTCAGTAGATATTTCGAGAGAACTTTTTGTTTCAATTTGTATATTTGTGAAGAGATTATTTTCAACTCAATTTTTCACAATTTTTCATATCGAGATGGAAAAGTGAAAGCCAAAAAGCTATTTTTCCAATGAGTATCTCAACAATAGAAGAGATCTACACCTCCGGTGTAGAATATATCCAATTTCAATATTGAAACCGAGCTTTAACACGGGCTGAAAAGTCTCAGGCCTAAGAAAGAAAACGCGTTTATTGTTCAATATTCATCAACATTATCTCCATCAAGAGACATTCTGACATTTCAAAACTACTTTTTGTAGAACGATTTATCTTTTGCCTCAAAATAGGCCTCAGTTTCAACAATTCGAGCAGCATTTTTCAACAGTGAGCATTTTTTTTATGTCTTCGAACAGTCAGTGTCGCTGGGAGCCAAATCTGGCGAATACGGTGGATGTATCTGGCAGATACGGTGCGTTATTTCTATGAAACACCAGTTGCTCTTCACTCAGATGACGATCGTTTTGATTCCAGAGTGAAGTGAAGGGTCCATGTTTCTTCCATCGTCATATATCGACGCAAGACTTTCGGTTTGTTGTGCTTAAACATGGCCAAACATTACTCGGAATCATCAAGACGTTCTTATTTTTGATCAAGAGTGAGTTCGCGCGGCACCCACTTTGAACAGAGCTCTTGCAATATAAGGCGAAATATCGATGTATACCAGTGAGGATGACTGTGTTCCATGTAAGTGTAATTTGTTACCATTCATGTAAATGATATCTGATTTTTATTCCATAACGAATGTTAGAAATACAAACTGAGTAAAGAAAAGTATCTTCTGTATAATTTAGTGTTCATATAGAAGTATTTGTTTCAAAAGAATGTTTTTCTTTCGTGTAATTCAATGTTTATATGAAAGAAGCTGTTTCAGGAAGACTTTCTTTCAGTTTGTGTCTGATCTACACATCCATTCAAATTGATTACTTCCTTCCTTTCTTTGGAAGATTCCCTCACCTATTTTTTTTGTATCAAGATGGAGAAGTAGAAAGCCAAAAACTTTCTTTCCTCATTTTTACCCTCAAGTTTATACCCAACGACCTCAAAAATCTGAATGTTTGAGCAGGAATTTTAGATGACCACATCATAGGGATCATTCGAAGTCCAAAGTATATGAGATAGAATCAACAACATTAGAAGATGTAAGAGAGAATATCATGAAGCATTGCAGAGAAATAACTTCCGAGATTCTCAACCATCTAGGAGCTTTAATGGAAGCTCGTTTGTACGATTGTATGGATCATTTACTATAAAAATGTTTTCTTCTCATTGTCGAGTCATCAGATTTTGATTCAAGAATTAATAAAAAATCTCTTCTTCTGATTTATTGCTTCCATATTCGTCTTTAGAACGAATATTCCAAAGTGTGGCCTCGTATATATTTGTTGACCTGTTTTTTTAATTTTTCCTTCAAATCATTTTTTGAAAACATATTCAGGGTGGCTCATTTTCAACTCAAGTAATTCATACCTCCCCAACCATAAGCTTCAGACCATATGTTTTATACTTTGTTGAAATCTGTCCATCATGGAGCATCTGAATATGTAAAACAATATAAGACGATCCATTTAAAAAAAATTGTGACATGCTCTGAGTGTAGGGAAAGTAACATCAAATGTAATTATATCAAAATGTGTCCCCCTGTATACTATTGTTAATGTGTTTTTCAATTTTCCTGAAAATCATTGTACCAAAAGTTATTCGGGTTGGCTCTTTTTAAATGGAATGCACTGTATACATAAAAGGCATATAAACAGTATATATAAAATGAAATATTGAATAACCAGGGGTTATTGATGTCGGTTGTTCGATAGATGTGAGTATGAAATAAGAATCTAGAATGTCTATCAAGGTTGATGAATGATTTCTAGGTAACAATAAATGATACCTATAAAAATTGTTTGTAATAAAGTAATGTACTGAATCAGTTACTTGATCCAAATTTTTCAATGAAATGTTGATGTTCCATCTGGAATATGATAGAATTATCAATGATTTGTCATAACCGTTTATACTTACTCCCAACACGTTTAAAGTGTTCTTGTTCTGAAACGCTTTTTGGGAAAGTCAATACTACTTTTTCCAGATTCTGATTTGAAGAAGTTGTGATAAGTATATATCAGACATTGACATTCGTCAGTTGGTCATTTTCTAGGTATTCACTTTCAATTCTTGAAACTGTTTACTGAACATTTCGGTGCTTACTTTCATCTTGTTATTCCCTGTATTATCGATGCGAATATCTTAGTAACAAATTACAAAATGTTTTACGTATACCTCGCTAGATCTTCTGCAGAACATATAGCCGCAGGGTGGAATACATGAAGCATGTGAATAATTCTAACGTTTCCCTGCGGCCATGGAAGACAAAGTGGTTTCGGTAGATTCTGATATTTATGACTGCTGTCTGTTGAGTTGATTTTCGTCTATGAAAATGAAAGAATGTAATCCTTCATCAAGTGATGTACGGAATCTGTGAAAATCGAGATATCAGACGATGGGCGTAATGTCATTATTGAATTTAGTTATGATTTCTGGAAGATATGAAAATTCTATCAAATATTGGAAAAGACATTTTAATATGATGTTGTTCCAAAAGTTTCGTCCATGTATATGGATATACTTTAAACTGTAATATCTCATATAAGCGGAATCTGAATCAGTGTATTTTTTGTCAACGTAACACAAGTCGATCAATTCCGTCAGCAATTAAATTGTGTGCTCTGGATTCGATAAAGTCGACGAAGGCCGTCTTTGCCTAGTTCTAATTGGCGTGGCTTTCATTGGTGAGAAAGTGCTTGTATGTGAGGCAGAACTTCGATTCCTAATTCAATAATTTTCGTCCACTGTTTTCGTATATGATCCACTTTTTATCACACGTAACAAACCGATCCAAATAAGTATCGTTTCAGTTGCGCAAAAGCAAAGAAGAATAGAACACTAAAATTGACAAATTTTGTCGATCATTCGAATCATGAGGCACTCACTTTTCGATCTTTTTGAACTTTTCAACTGTTTGTGATGGATCAGTCTCCACCAGAATCCTCAAAACCTCATCCTGGATTACTGCAGGTCGACCACTTCGAGGCTCATCTTCGAGACTAAAATCTCCGGAACGAAATATGGCTAACCAACATTGAACAGTGCGTTCATTAACATTCTCATTTTTAAAGGCCTTGTTAATTTTTTAGGCTTTTTCGGCAGCGCTATGATTGCATTTGGATTCGTAGAGAAAATGTGGCCAAAAAGATGCAAAAAATTAAAATTTGGAAAAAATGAACAGCATCAATGTTTACAGTACAAAATTCTCTATCGATCAGTATAAACTACGACACAGTAGGATAAATATTTATTGGGATATGGAGCTTCAAAAACAGATGACATTGAAACGGACAAAACTTTTGAGAAAACCTAATATCTGTATACCCGCTGTATCATTGTTCCTTGTTTGCTAATTGGTTGTCTGGGCTTTACTAATGAAGTTTTAATGGGCCAAATTTGGTAGCCAAATGGACCAAGTCTGGTAACCATGACACATATTCATTATAATATGGAGCTACATAAACACATGACTTCACAAAACGGATAAAATTTTTAAACAACATAATAAACAAATGAGAATTTTCATGCAAAAAATTACACCAAACAAATTTGGAAAATAGAGATTACAAAGGATTTGAAATGAGAATTAGCGATATGATAATTTACCATTAAACAATTTTCTGTGAACTCAAAAACAACCTAACAGAATTTCATACAATTTTCAATAATGGTCAGAACGATTTGAAAGGAAGTTTCGTGCGTATAATTCATGGGAATGTGGTAGCTTTCATAGATAAAGCTGCCTAATCCCTTTGAGATATAACAAAACAATTCATTACTATTGTACTTTTTTATGCTATTTTATTATTTGAAATGACGGACACTTGTTATATGGTCTTTGAAAAGATATCCAGACGGATATGATACTAATCTTTATCAAATGTAGTACGTTAGTTATATTACACAGGATTGTCTTCTGCACCATAAAATTCAAACTGATATTTTAGAAGCCATCGCAAAATTGAAATTATCTCACAAACGGATTCGACACGTGTGATAATATAAGGGTGGAATAAAATTGGCGGTTCATGATCAGAGTTATTAGTGGTGAACATACTTCATCTTGAATTAATTTTAGAACGATCATTATTATCAGTTAAAAGCTGATTTTGATGGCAAGAATAAAATACACGCATTTATGCTCTGCCGGTGTGAATATAGCAAATGATAATGTGTTGAATCATCTAAAGTTCTGAAGGAAGAATTCGTTCCGGCCAGCTTTTCCTTACCTACACAGTAGGTCGATAGACTGACACCTATCAGAAAACAACTACTCCCCTGACTAATATCATAAAGACGTGGGATTATATCCGAAAGGTGTCAGTGCAGGATTCTTCATAGATGTAAAACAAGCACATTTGCAGACCGGTTTCGATTTACAATAAACAGGAAGTCGATGATTTCCGACAGGTGTCAATAAAGGATTATTCACAGAGGTGATCCCTGCATATGCTTATGGCGATACAACTGTTAGAATCGATTTTTATTTATTGGGACGGACACACTTGCAGACCTGTTTCCCATAAACTACTGCCCCTGTGGCCTTTTGTCCTAGTATCTTAGTATCATATGATCTACTGAACCCACTGAGGTGAGGAAAGCCTGGCCTGAACGGATATGCGGTTGGTTAGTATCTCGTCTACAGGCAGAGGGGGCTCTGGCAGATATGTTGCTTATAGTTCGCTTCAGCTTTGTTCGACGTATGATGAAAGGAAGAATTCGATTTATAATATCAAATGCCCCGAAACCAGTCTGCAAGTATGCAAATTCCAAAAACTGAAAATACATTTCGACAGTTATATCGCCAAAACCATATGCAGGAATCACTTCTGTGCAGAATCCTACACTAACACCTGTCGGATATAATCCAACGCCCTTCGAGATATTAGCTAGGGAATTGGTTGTTTTCTGATATGTATTAGTCCATGAACTCACTGTGTGAGTAAGGGAAGACTAGTCTGAACGAATTGTTTATGTAGATTATTTGATTTATAGCCAGTTTTCAAGTATGCTCACTCAGTATGGGTGTAATAATGTGTTACAAAACTTCAATTTGAGATGACCACACGAGAGTATGAAAAAGAGGTATTGTGAAATATTGTGAAATACTTATGAAAAATTTCCATGATCCCCAAGTGCATCCAAGTGCATCTCACCTGAATAGGTTCATGCAATTCAATAATGGCAATGATTATTTAAGAGAATGTATCTACTATATGTGTCATTCACATACGAGTATCCTTCATTCATACTATTTTGTTTTCATGGAATGTTTGAATAAACGACTCATTGAAAATGATAATTTATTTGAGATCCTGATGTATTCCTAAATGTTACACATAGGTTCTAACTTGATTAGTTTCATGTCATACGGGTGAGTATGAAAACATGAATATACAGTGAGGGTCAATGGAAACAAAATAAGGCAAATTTTTCATAGTTGGAAGAAATCCATCTTCTGAGTGTATTTTCAATTTTGTCACCCATCTCGATACAATAATATGGTAAAGGGCCATACTTGCCATTCTCATCACCATTGTGTCCTCGTATGCCGCAGTCTGACCTTCACTGAAAATGTCCAGGATTCTGCGGTGAAACTAAATTTTCCTCCATGTTCCACTGACTTAATTTCTTTTCCACACTTGTTGTCTGTAAAAATTGATTTTTTACCAAATCCAAGAATTTTTCGCCTATCTATTTTCAATAAAAAGAATCGTACCCCTAATTAAATGACTGAAAACGCCAGTAGGGCTTTTACGAAACCATGTGAATTGAAATCGAAAAATTTAAATCGAGATTTTTGATTTATTTCGACAAAATCGCTTTCAAAATGATACATTCTCAGAATCGTTCAACAATCTTCTCCAGGAGCAGTCTCAATTATATTAAAGAAGGGTTTTAAATTCTACCAATTTCAGATCCACATTGTGTTCTACAGTTAATAATAATGAATTGTCTCCCAATACATTGTATATCATGTTTGCTGAAAAATGCATGTCAGAAACAATATGTTTCTGACATGCATTCACTATAACACTTATTTTCGGAATAGTACAGCAAAAGCGGTGAGTAGGCACAGTGTGCTCAACTCTTGACCGGAAGGTATTAAATTCGAATCCGCCTTTGAATCATATTTCAGTTGCAAGAATAAGTGTATTGATCCTACTTTAAATGTCCTACTGCAGATATCCATTATATTTCCCTAAATGAGTCGAGGATGAAAACATTTGGGTAATGTATTGTAATAAATCTGAGGCCGGCCCTGACGATTGCTGCACGCGCCGGGAGCGTGACAGCGGCAAGGAATGCGGTGGATCAGTAGCGAAGGTTCCGT
>WOGJ01023988.1:0-10415 GCA_015342185.1 Leptinotarsa juncta | reverse complement strand
AACCCTCCATATTGGCTCCTCATTGCCAAAACGTCAAGAAATGGTAGTTGTCCCTTACTTTCTAACTCATATGAGAATTTTATTGATGGACATTTATTATTCAAAATGGAAACAAAGTCCTCAAAATAACTCATAAGAAGTATGGGTGATACTGTTAATCATTCGATTGAATTTACTCTTAGTATCGCATTCTTCTTTACAGATTCTGTCAGAGGCACCTGCATATAACCATTTGTAAGATCCACATTTGCAAAAATGTTACTTCCTTCTGAATAATGGAACTGTTCATCAAGACTTGGAATTGGGTAATACTGTCTGGGTGAGGCATACTGATTTGTTGCTTCCGTAAGTAAACCATAACGTTTCGACTCATCAACTAGATGACTTATGGTTCCACGATATATGGGGGAGACTTTGTATGCATTACACCTAACAGGAAAATTGATTTCAATAATATCCATTTCCATAACATCTGTACATCCATGTGCCTCAAGCTATAGGGCAGAGCAATCTTGGAACTCCTGTATTAAATTGTATAATTCCCTTTCTGTTCAATGGTGATAATACTTATCCACCGACG
The DNA here is from genome assembly GCA_015342185.1 of Leptinotarsa juncta. Classification (NCBI taxonomy): domain Eukaryota; kingdom Metazoa; phylum Arthropoda; class Insecta; order Coleoptera; family Chrysomelidae; genus Leptinotarsa; species Leptinotarsa juncta. Next base: position 9,835 of record WOGJ01023988.1, on the reverse strand, counting down.
AGTTTAGATATAGTCTATCGAGTTCTCCAGACACTTAGCTGTAAGGGTGACGTAGGTACGTGAAGAGTTGCCAGAAAGGCTTAAATGTACCCTCAAAACAATGGAATGACGTGAGTTCTTGTGCACCCTTGTTAGTTATCCTCAATGGCCATAATGGTGTTATCATCGACGTCGTCGACGAAGGCAAGTGTCAAAAGGGTCTTAATGCACCCTGAGGTGTGAGAGAAGCCAATGAAATGACGTAACTTCTTGAGCAATCCTGTTGGTTTAGATATTCAATAACCAGAAGGGGTTGAAGAAGAAGTGTCAGGAGGGCCTGAATATAATAAAGAGGGTATTTTGCCAGAAGAAAATAAGTGGTCCAATAACATTAAGCATATCCAGTGTGATTTGTGAAAGATAACAATATAATGGTTCGATGGATGTATTGTAATCTGTAATTTTCAATACCCGTGATGGAAACGGCCGATACTCGATAAAAATTCATGATAAATTCAAGAAATACTTTCACAAGAAACAGTCTATGGGTACTGGCATGTCTATAGACATGCTGAAGAGGCTATTGTGTAGCGAAACATGTATTGCTTTTAATGTCAAAGATAATCAGAAGAATAATGCGAGAGGAGACTAGTCCAATAACTCACGAAATATAAGTCCATCAAACCAGAAAAGTAGATTTCACTTTGACTATGAGTGTCAAGTACATATGTTTTTGCTTCGTATATAGTGTAGTATTTACATAAGCTAATATTATTTTCAACGAAGCGAAATAACATTCTTAAAATTGATTTGATCAACACCATTATAACTCTTAAATGCTTGTGCATACTTTATTATCAAAAAAAATATTCGGCAATGACATGAGATGAATGTAAGGTAAAATCAACAAATTCAATTATTACGTCATATGAATAAGTTCCATTCGTAATTACAATCACTTCACAACACGTCACAATAGAATTGTCCATGTTGCGATACAAATTTTCATCTAACTTATATTCGTCTATCTTCCTGAAGTACGACATCGAACTGAATTTATGGATTAAAATAAGAAAGCCGAAAAGGTTTTTTACCATATATTGTTCTTGTTCTTGAAATACATTAATTTTTTTTGTAAAATATCTACCTCAAAATTCACAATTGATGATAATACATGATTGTAATTTTATCTTGAATGTTTTCAATTAATTCACCTAAATTCTATTCGTTCTGAAGGCCACCCTTTTTTTTAAAAAAATCGAGTGATGTTATTGATGGGTTCCCAACGTACCTATGTGAATGTCATATGACGCTCATTATCGTTTCTTGAAGAGAGATAGTCCTGATGAATGACTTTTTTTCGTAGTTTTTGTAAAGAATGATGACGAAAATATCTTTAAATGTTTCTTTACACTAATAAGCATGTGTAGAGGAATTATGTATGACAATATATAAGATAGTTTGTGGAAAATTTAAAATTCATTTTTATTATTATTTTCAGTGATAGTCAAGTCTGATTTTTTTAAGGGCGAAACACAAGCACTAGAAGAAAATCCTTAATGGGCTCTTAGAGCGGTGCCTGTGCGAAACTAGTGATTCACAATGGAATTGAATTCCTGGAGATCGAATCCATTTGGGAAAACGTTCTCGAAAAGTTTATTCCATATAAACGCCGTTCTTGAACAGTAAAATTCGAGGTGTACTGAGTGGAACCACGAAACGATGAGCAGCCACAGTCCGGCGCGTATTTCTGATATGTACCGCTCTTCCATGAAAGTATCTATATAAGAGAGACGGATCTTCAACCTGTCTTCGATGTTTCAGACTGTCAAGGTTGCAAGTGATGTTGGCGTCTCCAATCAGGCAGATGGCTCTTTTCTGGATGGAATCCTGCAGATTCAGAGTATGTTTGGGAGCGGAGCTCCATACATGAGCTTTATGAAGCATGAAACATTGCTAAGGTGTGTACAGTTTTCTGGTTCGGAACAGTGTTCCAAGCTTTCGAGAAGCAGCACTTGCAATTCCAGTGACATGATTGTGTCAAGACATATTGGTGTCCATTTTAACCCTCAACAAACGTATTGAAGCAGAAAGCGGAATTGTCTGACCTAACATATATTGTGTTCGGAAACATTTATCATTTTGGAGAAAACCGATGCATAGGTTTTTGTGGCATTGAATTGAATCTGGTTACTTTCATCCTAATTCGAAATCACTTCTTGATCCTCATTAAGATATTAAACCTCCTGCTGCCGGTGAAGATGTGCCTTCGTAGCCGATGTCCTTGAATCCAAATGGAATGACGAGACAAATGTGCTGTTGTCAGCAAAGCAATATATTGGATTCTTGGTTTTCTCCAATAAGTCGTTGATATACAATAAGAAGAGGGTTGGAGACAATATGGATCCCTGGGGATCCAGCGTTGTTGGTGTTCCCCACCAGCTGAGGAGCCATGCACAAAAATGATTCGACAAGCCATAGCATCGAAGTTTGGCCAGCAAACTCTCATGCCACAAACGGTCGGAGTCTTTAAAAATGTTTTTTTACTATTGAATTACATTTTTTTATTGTTGTTGCATAGCCATGCCTACAACATCTAGAGAAAACAAAATCCGGCTAGGCCGTGGTTAAATGAAACTTGGTCTACCAGACCGTCACCTCGAAACCATCCCAAAATTCTGCCTGATAATAAATATTTATAATTGGTATGGTAACCATCTTTTTTCCGACATTTCGAAATTTTCCTCTAAATGCTTTTATTTCATGGAGATGCATGAAAAACTTACTTCACCATATTTGGAGTTTGCTATATTGAATTCAGAATGAGGCATTTTATATTTCATAGTCGTTCCAGCACACCCTTTCGTTTGATACCTTTATCATGAGATTGCCTGTAAAGTAACTATTCGGCCAATTTGGGTATTTGCCATATTAATTTCAGTGACGTATTGCTCATTTTTGTATTCATTTCAGTAAAGCTCTGATGAGCATATCATAGGAGTGCATAAAAAAACTTCTCTTTCATCTTGAGAGGTCCGTCATATCCGATTTAGATGTTTTCTAGTAGATCATCTACCGAAAAACAGTAGGTTTTACCACAGTTATCACTTCAGTGATTCATATTGGAAATTATAATTGTTGGTCACCTGGTATATGATATATGAAAATTCTCTATTTTGAAGAGAAACTTCCTTTCAAGTTTAATACTCATATAGAAACATGTATCAACTCGATCTCTCATTAATCAACATAAAATTCAATACTCTACCTTCTGGAGGTAGTTTTTCCGACTTATCACAGAAAATATCTTGCCAGTCACTCAGCATAGTGGTTCAAGTTGAGAGTGGTAAGGGTATCAGACGCCACTTTTGAATTTTTGAACTTTGCTATTTGTTTTATTTTCACAATCCCAATTAACTCAGAGTCTCGTAAACCTTGTAAGATAATTTTTCCGTTTATTGCAGGTTAGGTTTAAAAATTAATTTTGATGTAGTGAAAAACTATTCAAAACTGAACGCTATAAATAACTCACCCAATTACCCAATTTATGGAAAGCCGATGACATCACTATTTTCTTAAAAAAGTAGGTGAATATAGATCAAAGGATATAGTTAATTCTTTGGTTACTTATTTTAGGTGAGATGTTTCATATGGTCACTAAAGGTCGCCTATTTTGATCAGTCGATATTATTGAAGAAAAATCAATCAATTTACAATTCATTATTATTGTTACAGTTATTATTTTTACCGTAATTTGCGTCTCTGCCACTGCCATCGTCAATACGTCTCCTCTGAGCCATCTGAGTTCTCTTTCTTCCAAGTCTCTTCAATCTCTTCATGAGACACCCCAGTCCTTATTGCAAAAGGTCTCTTTAACTTAGTTTGTCATATTATTTTGGACGCTTCAGTCTTGGTTGCCTATAACTAGTTTTGTTTCTGTGATCAAGTACCTCACATGAGCACAAACAATTACGAGCTGTCCTTATCCCTTTGTTGCGTTGCTTCCAGCTAAGGTCAATGTTATACTGCTTGCTCTATTTTGTTCAGTTGTCCTGAAAGTGGTAGTCTTATAATCGTAAGGTATGTTTCCACTGGATCTGACAATCGTGTGACCTGAGCAGATGCGATTACTCAAAAATGACATACATTATAATACATTACATTATACATTACATTACACAATACATTATAATTTAAATATTCCAAATACTGCTGTCAGTTAAAAATGAATGTGACTAATAACGATGATGAAATTCAAATTGCAATAAAATTCCGAGTGAATAGAGTTCGAATTCCGTTCGCCGCACCGACTTGAAAGAATACTTTTTTCCATAATTTACAAATAAAATTATTCAATATACCTATTCTGCTTATTTTGTTGTTTTAATAAATAACTTTTATTTTTCAGTTTCTGCTTATTCAAATTGTACAATAATAAGTATATTGCAATGCATAATTAATAGGTATTCAAAGTAGGACTCATATAATGATAGAATTTTGTTGTTTATAAATATGGAAAGTGTTATTCAGTGGTATTTATGGATTTTTTCGGTTTATAGAAATTTATGATACTTTACGGTCACATAAGATTGGTAGGTACATACACATATTCAGTAAATGATAGTGTTATTGACACATGTTTCTGCAGATTCATTTTGGAAAGTATATTGTATTCAATATTGATGTGTGGGTTATTTTAAAATATATGTGAAATACAATTCAGTGCAATTTTCCTTCTTGAGAACATGGTCAAATTAAACAATTAGGTGGTACCTACCTAAAGTGGAGAGAATATCAAATCTAATTGGAAGAATCTACTATAGCTACAGCTAACGAACATTCTGCAAATAGTAAGTAAGTAAGTATTTATTTAGTTAGCAATTTTGACGAGAAGCAAAACTATAAATTCAACTATAAGAACAATATTAAAGTATGATTAATGAAAAATATATATAGTAAGTGAATACGTATTCTTCAACTAGAATTAATTTTGTATTCTATGCAAAGCTTATTTTATTCTTTTTATTACTTAAGCTATTTTTCCTACTTTATACTCGTATTTGAGAGCCGTCAGATTTGTCTGTTTCTGTTCGACGTTGGTTTACAAAATTTCGTTCCGGAGATTTCAGCAACGAAGATAAACCTCGAAGTGGTCGACCTACAGTAATCCATGACGAGGATTCAAGGACCTCAGTGGACCCATCACAAATGGTTCGTAGGATGGCGGGAGAACTGGGCGTCAGCTCCCATGCGGTTTTTGATGGTTATACAGCTCATCATTTCGTTGATCCCGTGTAACTCGGTGAATTCTCCAGTCTGAATTGCTTCCATGTCTTTCTGTGAGTTTACTGTTGGTTGTGTCACCCTTGGATTTAGTTTTACTCTCTGATATTCAACTCACCCTGACAAGTGTATCATTCCACTTCAAAGTTTTGGAGATCCTAGGGCCTTCTGTTTTGGTCTATTTGGTGAATGCTTCTGTCGTCGATTTTATTAGTTAGGATTGTGTTATGACCTTGTTTATATTGGCCCAATCAGTAATGCTATTCATGGCCTTCTGCATGCGTCCCTTTACTATATCATTATATTTGGCCTGGATTAGAATAACCAAATAATATGCCTAACTCGATACTTTATATGCAGTGTAGTCCATAAGTAGCTCGTCCATTACAAGGTATAACTTAATACTTTTCGATTGAAACATGTTTTTCGAATGTGTTTTTACTATTATTTTATTTAGGGATTTTTAGTTTAATCGTAACCTATTTATTTCTGCTACTGCAGCTTTCTAGTTCCGCATTGGATTGGTGTCCGGTATATTTGATTTACTTATTCCATTCATTATGGAAATGATAAATCACCACATTGTAGTGCAGATCCTACAAATATTGTTACAAGAACCAAATGTGTGAATGAAATTTCAGTTCAGTAGGTCAAGGTTAACTAGTTCAAGAGTTTTCCGCACTAAATAAAACTAACGTGCAAGTCCATTCAAATAAAAGCTTATTAAAAATGAAAGTGTGGGTTTTCCCTATTGGATATAGGTAGACTAAGAGTATAGGTATTAGTTTGAATTATTTTCTGTTGACGTCAACTTGGTTGAAAAATGCATGTGAAGAAAAGAGTTGCAGTCATTGTATGTAGGGGAAGTGTTTCTTTTGGGCTGATTTAATAATAATATTAAAAAATTAATCAATATTGAAGGAAATGATGATTGTGGGAGAGAATGTCTGCAAAAAATGAAAATACTGTTGATTTGAGATACAGATGAAACTGAAGGCACAAACGATTATCAGCTCTATGAATAATGAACGTACATACAACTCAGTCCGTTCCCGAGCTATTAGCTTCAGTTATGTTTTGCCAAGAATCACACGTTTAAAGATAACACCTCATTCATTCTCACCTCTGCTTGAGAAGACCATCATTTCAAAACCAATTTTCGAAGGACCTGTATAGACATTAGCGTTGTTAAAAGACGTTTGTTGGAAAGCCAATTCTGTAGTATAGGACAAAAATTTATTAACAGAAAAAATCATTTTGGGTGCAAAAGAAACTTTTATCAGTACCTTTTCTGTTCAAGTGATATATTTTTTTCTCTGTTCTGATGCATCAGACATATATTTGTATATAAAAAATAAAAGTGTAAATATGTCAACTCAGTATTCAAAATGTAAGCAGATTTTCTCCAGGTAATATTAAATTTTCTTGTTGTTGGCTTTTCCTGTTTTTCTGTCTCATTTATTGCATGTTGTAAGTGTATTTTAGTGCAAATAATTTCAAATCAGTTCGTCAATAGAGATTCAAGAAGACATTCAATTGAAACTCCTTAATTGGTAATTATGTTGTGATGAAACTAAAAAATGTTATCTGATGTTATGCATCATTTAATTTTAAGTCGGATCGTTCCTCTCCTTTTATGACGGTGTTATATAATTAAATGAAATCTATGGGTTCACAAGAGATCTTATCATTGCAGACCATCACAAATTTCTAAATGTTTTCGAAACAGTGGAATGTGTCTTCCGTAGCTAAATTTAGTTTGATGTTCAAAGTATTATTTTTTGTGGCTTTCGACGAAACATGAATCATTTAAATGATAATAAGACAATAAACAATTTGATAAACATCAAATGGTGTTTTCTAGATGAAAGTTTGTAATAAAATATAAGAATATTATAGAACAAATATGTGAAAATTAAATCGATTTTGAAATAACTCTTTGTAAAAATATGATTTATTATATAAATCGTCATAAATTTATGACCCAACTCGAAATTCACTTCCTAATCAAAGAGATGGAAAAAATTAATGACTCATTTCATATGATCTAATGATTTTTTACATTAAAGAAATCTGATATTAGAAAAGTTTATGGCAGTTACATGACATGCCCAATGACAATCAAGATAATTAAAAGATCATCTTCATCTTAATTGAAATAATAATGCGAAAAAAAACATTATCTTTATATTCTACTAGCGAACATCTCCGGCTCCGCACGGGTGCAATGCTGAAACTTGGATAAGCTATTTATAGGCACGCGCCGCCGCAACCGCTATATCCCTGCATTTCAAATCTGTAGTCTCTTCCAAAATATTCATTTTAATTACATATTATGAAGAGCCTTATTGATCTATATTAAATTCCCAATGTACTTAAGATACTCAACTGGATATGGATTATTGCTGTATTGCTTGAAATCGCTTTGTAAATGAGTAATTTTTTCTCTAGGATAAGAAATGGTTATTGTGGGTTATCCCTAAGAGATAGATATGTACCATGGCGGACTTTTTAAGATGTACATCGTACATCTTAATCGTATGGTTCAGATATATCGTATGGTTCAGATATAGCGTTAGCAATGTAAGCGCAAAAAAATGTGTTTATTTACATCACATTAGAAACCTATAAAATTATCAATGTTTCTCTATTATATTTTGCATGTTAAATACGTATCAATTTTTCTCTTGAATCAATCATCTATTAAAAAAACCCGCGTCAAAATCCGTTGCATAGTTTTAAAGATTTAAGCATACATATGAACAGACAGCAGGGAGCGACTTTGTTTCATAGTATGTAGTGATTCATTGAGAATTTTGATTGATAGCTATAGTCGAAGTAAAGGATATTGTGCACACTTAAAGTTGGCGGCACTATTAAAGGCCAAAAAAACAAAACGTAGAAGTGAACCGGCTGCGAAATAGTCCACGTGAACTATAGAATTGTCAGTTCGTATTGGATAATTTTTACTAACCTAGTCACCGTCTATATAAATGATACTTTTCACTTCATCACAACAAAAAGTTTACAAAAACTCTATCCACATCAACTCTCAGAAGTACTCAATGAATACATATAGCCTCTCGAACAGCTAAACAATTTACATCCCGCTCCACAGCTGATTTTCATGGAAAAACTCCCATCTTTTTCACAATGATATCCATATCATTTTTTGGATATTATTTTTTGAATTAAGAAACAGGTCAACGTCAGCAAAGCTTCTAAAGTATGATCTAGTGAGCTTGCCCCAGTAATTTTCAGACTTTTAACAGGCCTCACAGAGAAATATATAATCATACTAATGTTCCCCAGAACAGAGCATGAAAATCGAAATAACTGTAATATTTTGACAAGCTTAACAAATTTCGCAATCTGAAGTTGGCACGGAAAATCAATAACAATTTTCAACTATATACAAATCATTATAAGAAATTAGCAAATAACAATTCATATGTCAACATTGCCATCCATCGTGAAAGAGCTATATCAGTTTCTCTCACACTCTTCAATGAGACAAAACTTTGATACGGTGTCTTGATAAACTCTTACACGCGAACTCTTCCATCATTTATCGGAAAGAGTGACTACACGTATTTTAATATCCGTCCGTCTCCAGAATCAGTCCACATACTGGTATCGCTTTATTATTTGCTTCGAAGTTCTGGGTATTAACTTCAAAGTTGGTGTTTGAACATTAAATCCAAACCAAGTTGGGTAAAAATAATATCCAATCTATTTCTTCCGTACTCATGGTGTCTTCTATTGTGTTTGTGCCTTTTCAAAGTTGAGGACTACGAAAATAGACTCGTCAGGAATACTTTCAGATCGAATTTCTATTTTTCCAGCGTGTCTCATCAGGACTCCTCAAAAGTTTGAATCGTAAAAATCAGCTATCAAAATCCAATTTACTATCACGGGTTGCATTGTCTGCAGCATTCAGTTTTGATAATCCAATATCAGTCTTGGATTGTATGTTTTTTTTAAATTCACCCACTCTGTGACATTCATCCCATTTCCTTTTATTAAATAAAGAACTGTCCACAAATATATTTTATTGATTGAAGTCGAAAGTGATCAAAAACATTCTCGTGAATCAGCTTCCTGTTGACGCTGCCTGTAACTCTAGTTTTGTAATAGTTATTGGAGTTTTAGTCACCTCCTGGCGATGCTAACTTGGTAAGCGAAACGTGCGTCGAGTGACAGCATTTTTGTACTATTGACAGAAAAGTGTTTTCAATCATAAGTTATTAGCTTCTATTGGTACGTCTCTTGCCTTCGCAGTTACATGCGTGACGTATATTCTATCTTCTGTTAATGATGTTTTGTCAGTTCTAGAAATGTTCGTATTCCTGTAACAGCCAGATATCATAAAGTTCTTCATCATTGATATGATGCCTTGTATAAGATAACGTACCCTCATCTCCAGGTTCACTATGAATCCAAAGGGGTCAAAAACAGAAGTGATCATTTTAAGGATAGTTTTTTTTGTATGTATGTTCATCAATTCTAATCATAAATTATCAAGTTTAACTTGGAAGCAAAAACTGTTTGATAGAAAATCTTATATAAATCC
>WOGJ01023850.1:0-12285 GCA_015342185.1 Leptinotarsa juncta | reverse complement strand
TTGGAATGTTTTCGTATAACGACAGGACGCGACGAGTGACAAAGGCAGAAGATGTTACTTTTCTTTTTGCACAAAGAACGTCTGATCCATTGTTGCCGCCCTAACCATTATTGCCACCCTGACCCTACTAGGTTATAGTATAAAATGGTGTACTTTAGAAGTAACTCTCAGCTTGAAGAAGCTATTGTATAGCGAAACACGTGTCGCGGTTTTTGTAAAACCCTTATAGTGAAAATAATACAATAAAATGTATTGATTAGTTTTTTAATAAGGATTTTCATCAAGTATCGGCCAGTTCTATTCAATTCTAGAAGAATATGTGACTCTCAGAGCATAAATATGTATCATCCTCATGATTTCATGAAAAAGTCACAGTCCTAATTAAATTGAACCAATGGAATCAAAACTTCAAATATGATTGTTACTAAATATTAAAACTTCATATGAATGCTTCTACCTACATAAATTTACAGGTTCAGTTTGAAATTATGATTATGACAGTGATCAGACCCTATCTCTAGTGAGACAATTCAAATGAATATGTAGATAAATCACAAATACAATGGACAGATACAAGAGACTGGAATAAAAAAGGAATTTCACATTTTATTGATTCACGTAACCTCACGAAAATAAAATAACAATCGTTGAAGCCAAAAACCACATTAAAAATCAAAAATTGATATATGATATTTAGGAATCTTCAGAACAATATCAAAACTTATTAATAGAATTACGACATTTTCAATTCGAATGAATTTCAATGAAATCGAAAAGAATACACGCTGCGTCAAGTAGGACGGGTGCCAGATCTGCGGTCTCATTTCAAGACAAGATATATTTCAACAGTGAAATCCTATTGTTGAAAGATGCGTTCTTTGTTCACATATTCGAACATTGTGTTATTTATAATGGTACTTTCAAACAAATGTTATTGTTGAAATTTCTCCTTATTCATGTAATAAAATTGATTTGAATTAGCAATTGACATTTAGTTCTTATTTCGATGCATTCCAGCTACATATTATATCTATGGACAAATATCTATTTTTTAAAACTCGAACTTTGTTATTTTGAGCAATACCAATCGGGCTGTCTAATGTCATTGTATTGCTAAATCACAATGTCATTGTTGAAGAATGGGAATTTAACAATGAAATGTTGAGGTCTTGTGGTTGCAAGAAATTACATGACAATTGTGAAGATAAGTTTCTCTGTTTTATGTGTCTGGTGGATTATATAGGATGATATGATTTAAATAATGTTAATGTTACGTCTGTTCTTGTTAATTTGAATACTACAAAAGTACATGAAAAACTAATTCTGACTGATAAGTCTGTATTGAAGAAAATAAAATCTGGTGAATTAAAACCCGTTTGTGAGACAAGAGATGAAAGATTCGTAAAGGTTTATAGCATTCCACAATTTGAAAAAATAAAAATAAATCAATCCAGTCACTTTCTGGTATTTTGCATTCACAGTAGCATGTTATAACCTCATTCATCTAAAGATGTCTGGACTTATTTTGAACTATTGGGCAATCAAAAAAATCTTCAGAAAATCCGACTGTTTGACTCACGTACAAAGGTTAAAGTTCAAATGAAACCCATAGGCAGTTATCTATATGAATTTGTGTATGACAGTGAAATTGATAATTCAAGTAATACACTTCAAACTTTTCTCGAATCAGTATCATACTCAAACAGTAGTGAATGAATTATAGCTATTCAGTACCTGGTGCAACAGCAATCCCTCATACTTGAATACCCATACCCATACATACGTTATAATGAGCATTGAGCATGAAACAACATAGAAATATGTGTGTTCTGGGTAATGACAAAAGTGTTCCCTAACGATTCATAAATCCGTACATTTTGTTTTACATGTAATAATTGTGATTTTACCCTATTTATTTTTGTGAAACGTAGTATGGCATCTTCATGCCTCAAAAGGCATTTTCAACTGCACAAATAACTATTCTTCTTGCAAAGAGTATAATGGTACGCCACTGGTTTTTTTAATGTAAAAACTATTTTTCGAATCATCATTGTTGTTTGAGCAAATCTGGTTGGTCTCTTGTAGACATATTAAATTGAAAATTATCCATTCCAATCCAGATAATACATTGGAAATCCCCGGTTTTTGAATAATGATATTACTTTAAATAATGTTTAATTTTGGTTTCGAACGTTAAAGATGCTGCCATCTAGGAGTGAGGTATAAAATTATTAGAAATCAGAGGTGAAATCTACTTTCAGAGTGAAACTTATTCATTAATGAAACAGAAAATTGATTGACGAGGGCGCCAAGTATCGTATACTTGTTGAGTTTTCTGAATATAACCAAATGATTTCAAAAGGGAGTTCCTAATTGCTACCTAAAAACACTAAAGTAAGTTGCAGATCTTAGATCGTACATGCAGATGCAAATCTAGTTGTAGTTTATTCGATCTCATGAAGGAGGATCGAAGTGAAAAATTGGAGTTAACGTGTGGAGGTGCTTTCTGCATACTTAAATGTGGCAATAAAAATCAAGGTTGCAAACAAAGTAAAAATTTTGTTTATTTTCATAATACATTCGTGTTTCTGTAAGATAAATTTGCAGATTGTGTTTAGAAACGTATTGGTTTTGTGTATCAGTTATATAATTCAAGAGAGTGTCTAGAATTTTGTTTCAGGAGGGGCTAAGCCTAAAACAAATATAAAAGAATGAAAACCACTGGACAATAAAACAAAGTCGTCCCGCTGTACACCGCATCTGTCTGTCTGTCTAAATGTGATTTTACCAATGGACTGAAAGTTAAAATCGTTTATTGAACATTAATAAAATGTATCGGAACAATGAAGAGAATTCAAGAGAAAGGTTTATGTCTAGGATTCCTCAATATTTAAATTGAAAATGGTGTATTTCTAAAAAGACAGAGAGAGATAAGTTGTTTCTTTGTCTTCATACAAAATATATGGGAAACTTCTAAAGGAAGTTACTTTCAGATACAAACTGAAAGAAAAAGCCCTCTCCAAACAACTCTCAATTTCATTCAACATTGAATTACATGAAATATAGAGTTCTTCCGAAACAACTACTTTTATATGAATCAAAGAGCTCTGAAGCAAAAATTTTCAGGGCCAGATCTCTGGTCAATGGTAACAATCAGACCATTCCAGTAAAAATTATCAACCCTAATAATAACAGGGTGACTCTCAAGAAAAGGCAAGTAATAGGCACTTGCGAACCGATTGTGAAAATCGCCAGAATCGAGGAAGAAGGCTCTATAGAGCATGCTCAACAACCCGCAAAGGAACTCATCAACTCTTTCAAGAAGACATGAAACCATCTCTCTGAAGAAGAACTATACAAAGCCATGTGATTCGTAAAGAAAGAGAACGATATATTTGTGAAGGGCAAAATCATTGGTCGAACGGATTTAGTTCAACATCGGAAAGCTAAGAGTGACGGAAACGCAGATAACCTCTCAAGAAAACCATGCCTGACATTCAGTTGCAAACTGTATCAACACCAGTTATCAGAAGAAGTTTCCACCAGACGTGACAAGGTAGCGGGTAGAGACTCCTTTATGGGCAGCTCTAATGGGGAGATAAGCTCCCCCACCTCCCGCTGCTTCGAGTTCCCTCTGACCCGGAGGGTACCAACCTATAAGAGTCCCTTGTCTTAGGGTATGTACAGAAAATCTGAGGAATAACCTGACCATGGTGTGGTACGGTCATTAACAGCGTCTGAGGGTGACACTACTTTCATGACGAGGCAAGAGATCGTAGCGCAGAAGGAGGATCCGGTCCTGAGAACTATACGAGAATGAATTTACAAAGGAGGGAAGCCGGAATGGCAAGAGATTTCCAAGCACGGCTAGCAGGAAAAGGGTTACTGGATCCAATGGGACTCCATGTGCATTCGAGATAACCTACTCACACGGAAATGGAAAAGCCCTTATGGAAGAACTCACAAATTCCAAATGATACTTCCAAAGACGTGTATCTCGCTGTGACCTGTGCTCTTTGAGAAAATGTCCGAAGACAAGGCAAACAGGGAGGTTGAAGCAATACATCAGCGGGGGCCCTTTCGAGAAAATTGCATCCTGCATTTTTCCATATGGTCTAAAGTAGTAGATGGTAGAACGGTGACAGAAGTCCTGTTGCAAAACGTAATTGCCAGACACGAACTAACTCATAAATTACAGTCGGGTCAGAGTTGCAACTTCGAATCGGATTTATGTTTGTTGAGAATAAAGATAAGAACAACTGACCTCCACCCACAGTCCGATGGAATGGTCGGGAGGCATAATCGCACCATAAATAACTACCTCTCGATATTTGTCTCCGAAAACCAAAGAGACTGAGATAAATTGGTTTCTCTTTTCCTGTTGGCATACAGGAGTTCCCAACATGACGCGACAGATTACATAACATATTGTTAACTGGTCGAGAACTGAAACTTCCGATAGATGTATTGTGTGGCAGCCCATCCGATGAATCCCAAGAGGTACCTCTTTCAGAGTATGTAAATTACTTGAAAGAGGGACTGGAAATTGTACAAACATTTGCCAGATCAAAATCACAGCTTTCCAGCGATAGGATGAAGATAAGATTTGACAAAAAGTCGCTGCCTGTAAGCTTCAAGGAGAGCGATGCAGTGTGGCTCTACCAACTCCAACGTCGGAAACGTGTGTGTCCCAAATTGCAGAGACCATGGCAAGGGCCTTACTTTGTAACCAAAATGTAATATATGCTACGTTGTGAATGCGCCTCAACAGGATCCTGACAATTGACAGTGCCTAGAGGGGTACTAGCAATTGAGGTTCTGTGGTTGGGGGTATTAGGAGGAATATGTTGGGTAATGACGTGGGACAGATTCTGTATTGTGATGTTCTTAGTTTTGATAATAAATAATTATAGTTAAATTGGACCTTTTGTTGTGTGAATATACAATAGTTTGGCGACGAGTCAGGAGTCTGCCATAAGTCAGGTCAGTGAAAGAGAAAATTGTCGGCTGAAAGTAAAAAAAAAGATGTCATTTGTGGGATCTATAGAGCATTTCAATGTCAATGGAGGCGATTTTGAATCGTACAAGGAGCGAATGGAACAGCTTTTCAAAGTAAACAGTACAAAGGAAGAAGAAAAAGGGCCCTTATTTATAACATTAATTGGTCCGGAGGCATACAAATTGTTGAAAAATCTTATGCGTCCTGAAAATCCGGCGACGAAAGCTTATAAAGATATGGTGAGCGTGTTAGAAAAGCATTTTACTCCAGAAGTATCAATAATTGCTGAAAGGTATAAGTTTAATAGTAGAAATCAACAACCAGATGAATCCATATCTGGATATATAGTACAACTGAAAACTCTATCAGCATCTTGCGAATATGGTAGCTTTCTAGACCAAGCTCTAAGAGGCCGTTTTGTGTGTGGCCTCAGATGTGAGTCAGTTGTCCAAAGATTATTGACCAAGGACAATTCACTAAAATTTGAGCAAGCTTGTAAAGAGGCATTGAATTATGAGATGTCAACAGCACAGTCTAAATTAGTCTTTCCACACACAAACGTACACCAAGTCAAGTCACAAGGCAGGTTTATGAATAAGACAAGTCAACCAAAAATGGGTCAGTCTTCAAAACAGTCAAGGTATCAGTCAAACAGTGAAAGTCGTTCACAAAAGTCACAGTACAAGCAAGCACAAAGAGATTGTTTCCGTTGTGGAAGACAACACAATTGTGATACATGTCCTGCAAAAAACTGGGAATGTTTTGTATGCAAACGCAAGGGTCATACATCTAAAGTCTGTAGGCAGTCTAGAGGAGTCAAGTATGCAGAGGGTGAAGAAAACTCAGAGTCAGAAGAGGTACATAATGAGCAGTGTTTGAACCTAGAGTTAGAAGAAATTGTTATTAACAAAATTTCGAGCGAATGTCAACTCGTTCAGGTTTGTGTTGAAAACAAAAACATTGAAATGGAAGTAGATACAGGAGCTAGTGTAAGTGTAATTTCTGAACAAGATTATGTTAGATATTTTGAACACTTATCTTTAGGTGTTAGCAAATTATCAATTAAAACAGTTTCAGGAGATAAATTGTTAGTCAAAGGTCAAATTATTGTCAAAGTTAGGTCAAGTAAGGATTATTTTGAATGCTTACCTCTAATTGTTGTTAAAACTAGTAAATCTTTCAAACCATTGTTAGGAAGAAACTGGTTGGATACGCTTAAACCAGCTTGGAGATCAGTGTTTAATTTTGGTAAAATTGTCAAAAATAACAATGCCTAATGTTAAAAAAGAAAATAATCATTGTAAGTGTTTTAGGTCGAATTATAAGTCAATCCCAAATATCAATGATTGTAATTGGTCGTCAGTTGCAAAAAGTCAAGGTCTCAGCCAGGGAACAGAGCCAATGTGTCAGGGAGGGTTGAAAAAGAGAAATAGTCAGTTACCGATTATCAAGTCAAGTAGTAAGTATGACCAGTTGGTATGTTTAAACCAAGGTATAAATGGAAATGTCTTTGAAAAACAAAAGGAGTCATTAAATTTACCTGTAATATGTCAAGTTAGGGAAAACGATAACCCTACAAAAGGCAATAATCCTAGTTCCCTAAACAGTCTAAAATTGTCAACTAATAAGTCAAGTTACGTT
Source organism: Leptinotarsa juncta (assembly GCA_015342185.1). Taxonomy (NCBI): domain Eukaryota; kingdom Metazoa; phylum Arthropoda; class Insecta; order Coleoptera; family Chrysomelidae; genus Leptinotarsa; species Leptinotarsa juncta. The sequence continues at coordinate 5,645 of WOGJ01023850.1, read as the reverse complement.
CTGAGTCATGTTAAAGTTCAAAGTATGTTAAAAAAGTTTAAGAAGTTATATCCAAATGTTTTTAATAATGATAGGAAAACACATATTAAAGGTTTTGAAGCTAATTTAGTAGTCAAAGAAAATGCAAATAAGATTTTCCATAAAGCTTATTCCGTACCTTATTCATTAAGAGAAAAAGTAAAAGTTGAACTTGAAAGTTTAGTGTCAGAAGGCATTCTAATTCCTGTTAGTCATGCAGATATAGCTAGTCCTATAGTGGTAGTGCCAAAGAAAAACAATACTATCAGAATTTGTGGGGATTTTAAAAAAACTGTTAACCCAATTTTAAAAATGGATCACTACCCTCTTCCAACTCTGGATGATTTGTTTTTCTCAGTATCAGGTGGAGTTATGTTTAGTGTGTTAGATTTATCCAATGCTTATTTACAATTGTCAGTTAGCAAACAAAGTCAAGAGTTATTAACAATTAATACTCACATTGGATTATTTCAATACACTAGATTACCTTATGGTATCTCAAGTAGTCCAGCTATATTTCAGTCAACGATGGAACAAATTTTGAAAGGGTTGGAATTTGTAGGTGTCTATTTAGATGATTGTGTAATTTCAGGAAGAAATTTAGAAGAATGTATTAAGAATGTTCAACTGGTATTACAACGCTTTGAAAAACATAATAACAAATTAAATCGTGACAAAAGTATATTTTTTCAGTCAGAAATTGAGTTTTTAGGACACACTTTGAGTAAAGAAGGCATAAAACCATTAAAATCAAAAGTAAAAGAAATTATGGATGCGCCTGTCCCCACTAACTTAACTCAGCTTAAAAGTTTTCTTGGGTTGTTAAATTTTTATTCTAAATTTTTACCTCATTGTTCAGATATCTTAAGTCCACTGAAAGACCTACTAAGAAAAAGCCAACCTTTTAAATGGGGAAGGTCTCAACAGGCAGCTTTTGAAAAATGTAAAGGCATGATTAAGATCTGTGTTACTTTAACACACTACGACCCTTATAAGGAACTTATAGTGGCTGCAGATGCAAGTCCATATGGGTTGGGAGCAATTTTAAGCTTGGTAGAAGACGGTGTTTGTAAGCCAATCCAGTTTGCATCTTGTACGCTATCACCATCAGAAAGAAATTATGCTCAAGTACAGAGAGAAGCGTATGCAGTCGTGTTTGCAGTTCGCAAATTTCACAAGTTTTTGTATGGAAGAAAGTTCACCATTTTGTCGGATCACCAGCCATTAAAAACCATTTTTGGAGAAAAACAGGGGTTGCCTACTTTAGCTCATGCCAGAATTCAGCGATGGGCGGTGACATTATCGGCATATAACTATGAGATTAGATACAAAAAAGCTAGTGAGATGTCAAATGTTGATTGTCTTTCGAGATTGCCGCTTTCTGAGATGTTCGAAGAAAGTAAGGTAGAGGACCAAGTTTTTGCTTTCACATATGAAGATAACTTGCCTATCACGGCAGAGCTGATTTGTGGAGAGACAAAGAAAGACAAATGTGTGAGTGAAGTCATTGAAAACATTAAACATGGTTGGTCTTACTGCAACAATGAAGAATTGAAGCCCTATTTTCAAAGAAGAAATGAGCTGAGTGTAGAATGCGATTGCCTAACTTGGGGAAATCGAGTTGTAATACCAGAATCCTTAAGAGGTGCACTGTTGGAAATTTTACATGAAAGTCACCCCGGAATTGTAAGAATGAAACTGAGAGCTAGAAGCGATTTTTGGTGGCCAAATATCAACGACCATATTGAGCAATTTGTTAGTCGATGTCAAGCATGCCAAATATTGAGTAACCGTGAAAAAAATGTCAGCATATCAACTTGGGAAAAAAGTGAGAGAAACTTTTCGAGAATTCATGTTGATTTTTTTGATTTGGAAGGCTACAAATTCTTTTTGGTGATAGATACCACGTCAAAATGGTTAGAGATTTTTCGAATGAATGGAACAAATGCTCTAAAGACAATTGTAAGACTTCGTGAAGTTTTCAGTAGATTCGGTCTACCTGAAGTTTTGGTGGCAGACAATGGACCCCCTTTTAACAGTGAGGAATTTCATCAGTTCTGTAGATCCAATGGAATACATGTAATTAACACACCACCGTATCACCCAGAATCTAATGGCAGTGCAGAGAAATACGTTTCGACAGCAAAAAAATCTTTGAAAAAAGTATTTTTACAGGATGAATTGTCAGTATTGAACATTAAAAAAGCTATGGAAAATGTTGGATAATTTCTTGTTTAATTATAGGAATACTCCAAGTACCGTCACAATGAAGTCACCGGCCGAACTGCTATTTAAACAAGTTCCCCGAACTAAACTAAACATGTTTCATCCAAAATATTTAAAAGGGAAGGTAGAAAGGAAAAGAGAACAAGACGTAGCCCAGAGACAAAACAAGGGAAGACGTGAAAATATAATGTATTTAGTGAATCAGTCAGTGATGCTATATAGGACACAGCTGAAGAAGTGGGTTACAGCTAAAGTTTTAAAAGCAGTTGGTATAAATTCTTACTTAGTTATGACCTCAGAAGGAAGAGTTCGGTATGTTCACGCGGATCATTTGAAACCAACTTTTCTGCAATTTCCAGAAATAGATGTTTCCGTAGATGGATCAGATAAAACAAGTAAGTCGGCGGTAGAAAACTTCCAAAAGTCCGATAGGCCTGAGAGTAGTAGTGAAAACCTTCATGAGCAGAAATCTAAAGAGAATCAAGGTTTAAAAAATAATGAGGTTCCCCCCTCAGTTGAAGTAGTAGACCCAAAGAGTTCTGTTAATCCTATTACACCTATACCTAAATCTCTTGCTAAAAATGTCAGGGTTTCCTCCCCCGAGTATTCAAAGACATCTCCATCATTGGTTCGTAAATCTCAAAGAGTTAGTAAGGCTCCTGACAGGTTGGATTTGTAACCGTGGCTGGGATCTTGGAAAAAAAGCTAAGTGGGAAGGAGTGTAATATATGCTACATTGTGAATGCACCTTATCAGAATCCTGACAATTGACAGTGCCTAGAGGGGTACTAGCAATTGAGGTTCTGTGGTTGGGGGCATTGGGAATAATATGTTGGGTAATGGCGTGGGCCAGATTCTGTATTGTGATGTTCTAAGTTTGATAATAAATAATTATAGTTAAATTGGACCTTTTGTTGTGTGAATATACAATATAAACCAATGTTCTTCTTTGTGTGTGATCTCAGCTGGGGACCATTCGATGTTATGTTGATGGGTCCAAACACAGTTTGCTATTCCTGGATTCCCCTCGCTGTGTTTGTTTCTTGTGCTCGGCAATGCGAACATTCAATGACCTCTTAGTTTCGCCGACATAGGATTTTCCGCACTCACAGGGTATCCGTTAAATACAATCCTTGGAATCGCATTTCTCGTTTGGTGGCCTGGTTTTCGTGAGGCTGCTACGGATAGTGTTTCCGGATTAGAAGCAGGTTCTGATATTGTACTCTGTACTCTGATGTAGGGAAGTGCAAGCACTGGTTGTGATGGCTTCTCTCTTTCACCATCGCTTTGGAGTAGCCATTTCGTTGAAGATAATTTTTGATGATGTCTACTTCCTTCTCAAGACCTTTCTTCGTATTACTAAGTCCGAAAGCTCGGTTTTGATGATTCCTCTTTGAGTCGATTGATGGTGGTTGAATTCGTGGTTCAGATACTGTCCCGTGAGGGCTTTTCCTTCTAGTTTGTACCTAAAAGTTACTTCTTTGCATGATCTAAACATCCATGTATTCGGTCAGTTATTTTGAAATAATTACTTCGTTTCATTGGAAGATTCCCACATTTTTTTGTAACAAGATGGTGTTGTAAAAAACTAAAAACTCTCTTTCCCACAACGTTCTGCTTTCAAAAAAGATAGTTTCGACCACTTCCACATTTTCATTTATTTATTTTCGCGTTTATTCCACTTACTGCAACACGGATCATAATGCAATGAAAGAAATGTGAGGCATTGGATCGAAAAAAGTGAAAAAATCTTGGACAGCTGGAATTATCTCGTTAAGAATGTGAAGAACATCCAAGAAACTGAGTCCTCAAACTGGTACAGAAAATAGATTCAATATTTTCATTTTATAATTACATAAAATATCTTGATAAGGTAAACAGCATCTACAGTGAATATTATATAGCGTTATTAGAGCTTTTAACGACCGAAAATGCAAAGAAACGAACGAATGGTAAAGAAAAAAATGTTGTATCATCAAGACAAGGCATCGTGTCACAAGTTAATCGAAACAATGGTAAAACTACTTGAATTGTATTTTGGATTGCTCCCACATCCACCATTTTCTCCAGATTTGGCTCCACGCGACTGCTGGCTCAAAAAAATGCTCAAGTAAAAAATTTCGCTCGAATGAAGTTGGAATGATTGTGAGGATCTTGATGGTGATTACGTTGATGAATGAAGCCAATTTTGACCAAAAAAGGGTTTTTTTTAGGCTCGAGACTTTTCAGCCCATCAATGATCTAATTACACATCAGGAAACAAATTGAACGTGAGAGAAGAATTCATTCGGTAAATTTTTTGAATTCTTAAATCTAATAATTCCTTTGCCTGACATAGTTCCAAACCTCACTTTTTCAAATGTAATACATCATATTCGTTGTTCATTTCACGCCTCTCTGAAGAAAGTGACTTTCAGATGTGAAATTGATCCCTACATTCGAATAACCACTATGTTATTTTATCCTTTGAGAAATGGTTCTCTTCGTTTGGACAATACAAAATTTCGGCAAGATCGCAAGTTAATTTGTATAATTTTGATCTACACGACACTTAAGTTTTGTCTTTATTGTTCATAACACATTTGAGAAAATTATTATGCATTCTGTAAGCTATGTCCAAGTCTTTCTTTTAAAAAAAGAGCGACGTTATAGGTGGATGACATACTTCAGTGAACCCGCAATTTACAAATGTTTTTCTGATTCGGCAACAGCATTTTTGATAAGGTGTATATCAGAAAATTAGTTCAAGTACAAAGGTTAGTTGCTTGTTTATGATACTTTCAAATCACACTTCAACTAAGTGGATATAGAAATAGCCGTATTTCTGCTTCAAGCACTTTCACTTTCAACTTATAAACAAAGTTAACATTATAACGGCTTCACAAAATATTGCTAAAGAACAATAAAATTATCTGAAAGATTATTTAACCCGGAGAATCGAAACTGAAAATGTATGGAAACGACTGCTCTTCCACATCTTGGGCTTTTGAATGACAATAGGTATAGTATAAAGGGCGGTCGTAGATATTCATTTCTCTTCCACACAGCCAATAAAATAACCTAAAAGTACTGGAACAAAATCGATCTACTTAGATCGATGTTTCAAATGTCTCGAATAAATTGACAAAAGGAAATAAGAAGACATGATTATCATGCACTTGAAATCGTTTATTTATTTTTATTATCCATTTTCAAACAGATAACTATTATTCATGTTGTTTTCCGGTAAGACTGCAAACTCAAAACAATACGAAGTCCTGAAAAAGAAAAGAAAGGTCACTTTTCAGTCAATGAGAATTGGTTTATCATTGTTTGAAGGTGGTTGACAATGTTTTGTGGTGTATTTCATCAGTTCGGACTTCCATTGTCTAATCTAATATAAATTGATTTGAAAACCCCGA
>WOGJ01023664.1:0-16091 GCA_015342185.1 Leptinotarsa juncta | reverse complement strand
ATCGCCTTGATGTTACCAAACAACAATAAAAAAAGCAATTAATACGTCATAGTGGTGGGGGGAGGCCGGAATTCGGCTGTATGCATCTACTCATATGAATATTTATTTATTTTTTGCACTATTAAATCCACTCTCCTCGAAGCATGTATCTATTTTTAACACCTAACCTCATCAATATGAGGGTTTATAAATGGTATAAAAACACATTTTCTTCCGAATATCAATTATCCAACGTACAATTCGCAAAACAGCAATGCTTTGTTGGCATTATACTAACACAAAATAATTTTTATATCGGATTTATATTTTTAAATAAAGAATTAATATTACGTAAATAACACTGTTTTACATGTGAATACTTTATGTTTGTCCCTACTACTAGTGCTGCCTCTTGTGACACATTCGCTGTATCTTTCGAATGGGTCGATTCTATGTTGAAATTAGTATCATGAAGTATATGTTCATGTTCAGTACATTTTTTCAAAGTAGTTGATTTTCGAACCATGTTGACTTGATTTCCATTTGTTACAGACGATGAAGGCAGCATATTCATATCTAACTATTCTGAGGGGAAAATACTCAACTCATCAGTAAACTTCCGCACATTATGCAGAACTATTCCAAAGATTCTCAGAATAACAATGTAAACTTACAATTGAAGGCACCAATAAATCCACAAAAGGTTCCATGTATTATCATAAAATAATATATTATTTAACGAGCGAAAACTATGTCCTTTAGTGGTGTAAATGTAGTTTGTAGTAAATCCTTTGAAAGATCAATGGCCATTTTCGCGACTAGTATATTATACTTTTCCTGTTACTTATAGCATATATAGCATATATAGCATATGTATCAAAATAAAATTCACTTGAATTCAATGGAGAGAATATAGGATATTCGTGTACCTATTACTAAAATTTTATATTTATATATTGACTCTCTTGGAAAAATCCTATTGGATACTTATGGACAAAAATTATAAAAAAATCGGCTTCTTGTTTGAAATTGATGATTTTATATCTCAAATTGATTCATTTCAGTTTTATTTAATCAAAATTATGATACTTGCTATCAGAATGGGAACTGCTAATACATTAGTTATACGTCCCTTGAAATCTTTGCAGAATAAAATAAATGTATATTCAAATCATAGTTTCCTTATCTCACTTCCAATTCATATATCATTGAGTCCTGTGAAAAATAAAAATACATACATTTATACACTTTGTTATAAACAAACATTCATCTCTCAAATTGCAGGCCGTTGAAAGCATCGATAAATATCATACTAGAAAATCGAAGAGTCTTATTACTAATAAAATTATTATAAGTTATGAAAACCAAACAATTTCAAATGGGTGTATCTGATAACCTGATAAGTCTTTTTTCTCCAAATTGAAATGTATTGATGAATATGATGAATTTCTTAAAGTAAATAGATTTTAGTTTCTCAAGCAAAAATAATCTTCCACTAACTACATTTTGAGTAAAAGCATTCCGTATATTTCAATTTGATATATAATATAGATAAAGGGATATTTCCCCTGAGATTTCCATTATATCGACCCAAAAATATATGTTTTTATTCATTATTTGTGTTGTATCATGAAAATTTGAGAAAGATAATACATCTTTGATATTATGGCTCTTTCATGGTTTTTCACCTGAAAGATCAAAATAAAAATATTAGCATGTATTCTGGTGAATTTCAATTGTATTGATTCTTTCAAGGATTTCAAATCAATTTATATTATATTAGACAATGTAAGTCCAAAATAATGAAATTCATCATGAAACATTGTTAACCACCTTCAAGCAGCATGCATTATCCTATTTTTATTTCTAAATTTTCGCATTGAAAATATTAGAAGAATCATTCAATCAGAAAATATTGAAATAATGATGATTGCTGTCCTACGAATTTGTATGATACATGGATTGGATCGGGAACAATGACCAAGTATTTTTTCGAATAATATATCTTTCAAATCGCTAAAAATATTCATCATTCACATTCAACCAAATTCATAGAAACCAACTAAGATTCGCATTGATATATAAAGAAAGTTCATTTGATCTCCAAGAACAGAACTTATCAGTGAGGGGTCCAAGGATCCAATTATTTCTTTTTGAATTTCTAATGGGCTTGAAACTTCACAGTAGAAAAAATTCAAATGTTGCGATAAATACACAATCAGAAATAAGATATATTTTTCTATTGAATATTTATTGGAAATTTTACAAGTCAATGGCCACAAAATCAAAGCAGGACGTCCATCATTTCGAATTCTTCATTGCCGCTTTAAGAAGCAGGTTCAGTTGTTTTCGTCAAGCTGTCAGACCTAAAGAATAATCAACAAGTTATGAGTTTACTAACGACACGCCTCAGTTCTGCACGGGTGCAATGTTGATACTAAATATAAATTCATCCACCGGACATTTGAAAGAGAAACAATATTTTAAGAGTGTATATATTCACGACCCGCTTGCAAATGATCATCCAATGCTTAATGATAATCTTGACTACTCTGTTAGCATTTCTGAACAGCAAATTTCGGAAGCAATTAATGATATAAACATACGGAAGTGTGCTGGTCCAGATGGCATACCAGGGATATTTATAAAAAAAAGTAAAGAGAACTTGATACCACCCCTTTTTCACACCTATAATTTATCCCTACAGACAGGAAGACTTCCTAGTAAGTGGAAATCTTCTATCGTCATGCCACTCCTCAAAGGTGGTGATAAGCGTAACGTTAAGAATTATAGACCTATCAGCAAACTATGCATTCCCGGAAAATTGTTTGAAAAAATTATGCATAGAATTATTTTAGATCATGTACAAAATAAAGTAATAGGACAACAACATGGTTTTTTCCCTTGTTGATCCATCGATAGTAATTTAATCGAGTTTACAGATAATGTCTTAGAGAGTATGGGCGATCAGATGCAAGTGGATGTGATCTATACGGATTTCAGCAAGGCTTTCGATAAAATAAGTCACAACTTGATCCTTGAAAGACTCGCGGAAGTCGGAATAGATCAGCATCTTCTGGTGTGGATATCGTCATACACTACAGGAAGGCATCAAGTTGTGGATGTTAACGGTTACCAGTCAGAACCTTTTGTGGTTACATTTGATGTACCACAGGAAAGTCACTTGGGACCATTACTTTTTATAATTTATATTGACAATATTGTTGAAGTATTTCAAAATTCCAACTTTTTGTTATATGCCGATGTTCTCAAGATTTATCCAACCATCAAAGAAATCCAGCACTGTGAAACATTGCATAATGATCTTGAAGCATTTGCAGAAATATGTGGCAATAGTGGCCTATACTTGAATCTCGACAAAATAACTTTCACCAGAAATAGATATCCCATCGATTTTCAATATCAAATAGGAAATCACACAATCAAACCAGTTAATGAAGTACGTGATTTGGGAATGATAATGGATTCCAAAATGATTTTTAAATTCCACATTGAGAAGACCGTTAATATGTGTAATCGTTTATTGAGTTTCATTATAAGAAATACAAGAAATTTCAGATATGCAAAAACTCTTCTTAATCTATATTACTCTTATGTATATAGTCGTTTGAACTTTGCAACTGTCATTTGGAGACCACAATATTCGATATACCAACAGAGAATTGAAAGTGTTCAAAATAAATTCTTCAAATAATTGACGCGTAAAACTGACATTTATTAATCAATGGAAATTTCTGTCCAGTTTACAAAAAGTTTTCTTTGTTGTCTCTTACAGATAGAAGAAAATGTCAGATATATTAATGCTGTAGAAATTATTCAATAAAAGTGTCGATTGTCCTACGTTGATAACAAAAATTTGCAGAGACTTGCGAAACCATGATCTCTTTGCAACCCCATTTAGAAAAACCAATTCAGGAAAAAACTCTCCTTTATGCAGAATTGTCAGATCTCACAGTACTCATTGCAATGATATTGAAAAACTGAGGTTACCTTTCTTTAGATTTAAAAAGTATGTCAAATCTATTTTTATTAATAATTAGTTATCGGTTCTTCATACACTGTTTATTTAGTTTTTTGTTAATATTCATTACTATATAGTGTAATGTACTCAGCATTTATATTTCGTTTACTCACTATCTTTCATAATTAAAATGAGGATATTGTTTGGATTTATTCTGTTTGTATCCCTATTCGTGTCATAAAATAATGAGAAAATAAAATCAATATCAAAAAGACAGGTCCGTATTTATAAAAAAGTTGATGGTAGCCATGTTAACACGAAAAGTGTCAACATGACTACCATATTTATTATTCACATTTTTTGATATTCTTTGAAATGGCAATTCCATTCCAAAAAAACGAAAAACGGCATTTTTCGTTTTCCCCATATAACTCGAGAAGGGCGAGAGTCCCCGTACATTTTCTTCGGCCATTGTATTGTTACCGATGACAGTTACCTTTTTTTCCATTTAGTCGTCTTCGTATGTGTTACGGCTTAGAATAAACATGTTACCACATGATAAAAGAAACGACCTGTAAGCAAAATTCAAAAATTAACAGTGATGGAAGCATAAAGATCTTTATATTCCTGCATATATTCTCTACAGGATGAGCGTTCTGAAACTCTAACTATAGTACGAATAATGCCCTTCTGCGCAATGAAAACATTTGATGATGAGGTGGATAGGCCCCAGAAGCGTACTCCATATCTTAGTCTGGAATCAATTTGAGCATAGTATAATTTCAGGAGTTGTTCCTCGTTAAGGACGAGTTTGAGATTTCTGAATTGACATGTGTAGGAGTTTAATTTGGATTGTAGGTTAGGATCCATTGAAAGTAGTACCAATCCACAAGTATAATCTTCTAAGTAATTATTGTTTTTGGTAGTATCGATAACTCAGGTACTATTTTGTTATTTCAGGTACCAAAGGCACGTAAAACTCTACTATTTCATTGTATATTCAAAAAGGTGTTTGTGAAAATCAATTTAGTTACTTGAAAATGGTCTAATAAACCAACACCGGTCTTAAAAAATAAAAAATCGTAGGAGAAATCAGATAAAAGCTATTTTTTATTCTTCATTCAATACTCTCAGAGTCACAGTTTTTTGGAACGAAATCTGATGTGATACTTTATTGCAGACATTTATAGGACATTAAGGTTAAGATAATGACAGACATGTATTGGATAAAATGAGTATTATTGTTTTTTCTAGAACAGGAAAAACACTAAAATGAAAGAATGAAATTCTGTTGATCACTTGTTTTCAGAAAATAACAAGCGAGACTGACAAAGTAAGAAGCTGCTGTCTGCAGACTTTTAAGAATTAGTGAAATTCGAAGATTTGGTGGCGTGGTATATATAAGTCGTAAAATTTCTAGACAAAATATGTTGCTTTATTTTCATTCGATGATTGCTGTAGGTTTTATTTGTATATCATTTTATTTTAGTATGGTGTTCCATTGAAAACAAAAGAAAATGATTATCATTCTTAGACACAATCATATATATTCACGAATCACTCAAGGATGATAAGTCAATACGCGACTTTTGGTGTTTTTATAATTACTGTGAAAAAATCGACTTTGAACCTCATGTGGCCCTATCAAATTTTGCTTTATCTACTATATAAAAATGGATGTTTGTTGGTTGGTTGCTTGGTTGGTAAGTGATAAACTTCTACATCGTTCAACCGATCGTGATGAAACTTGACATGTATAAGTAATTTTTCATAGAGACGGTTTTTAGGCTGTCAATTTTTCTGCAACTCGCCACTAGACGACGCTGTAGAACAATTTTTTGAAAGCACTGATGCTGACATATTCTGACATAGTACTAGTAAATAAATAAATGTAACGGTTTTTTCTGTATTGATATTGTGTTTCGTTTCATTCGATGAATGAATTGAAAGAAAGATACATTCACCTTTATTTTCAACGGTTTCTTTAGTAGAAATGCTTGCATTTGTCCCACAAAATGTTACATTTTTCCAAACTTTTCTTATAATTCCCTTCACCTCTTCAGTATTTCTAAAGGAAATAACTTGTATTGAAGAGCCGATTTATGTTTCAAACAAAACAAATAATTTATCAGTCCTGCTTGACGAAACAGTGAAACATGTTTTGGAAATTGTTATATTAGAAAATTTTTACAGCAAAATTCATCAAGGATCTGCCATTCAATTCGATGATATTGAGTTTTTTCTATACATTATTTAACTCATGAGCTACTTGAATTTGTTCAGATTTTACTTTATCAAAATATTCGATTAGGTTAATTTCTGGATTGTATTTTTAAATGAATTCCATATAATATAAAACTGAGTTTATTTAGCATACTCAATGGTTTATTCGATTTTTTATGTTTTAGGTGGATTGCAACATTCTGTTATCATTAAACATATTGATGAAACGATATCCCGAAGAAACTACAATCAATGAGAGAATATTCTATATTCTTGGAAATATGTGTAAAAGAAATAGGGAGTATGCTTACATAATCACCAGTAGATATCCAGAATTTGTGAAACGGGCTTTGGTGTTTTTCGAAAAGGCTGCGAGTGAAAATTGTTCTGAAACTGCTCCTGACCCGACGTTACTGCTTATTAGGTAAGAAGCAGAGGATGATACTAAATATTGAGCCATGAAATTGATTTTTCATTTCATTTGAAGAGGCTTTGATTGTTTTGGAAATATATTTTTGAGTTTTCTAGTCTGATTAATTGGCTTTGATATCCAAGATTCAGAATAATCATATTCAATTACGATCAGTACGTACATTATTTGATCATATCGAAATAAAAAAATCGCTTTACGATTAGAAGATATATTTGACTACCCCGAATCAATTTGACGTTCTCTGTACGTCAATACATTCGAGTAGAAAGTTAGATTTTCAAAAAAACAATTGTCAAATGGAAATAGAATTTTCTTTTTGGTAACAATTTTATCCTCATCATTCTGTATGACTACCAAATTTCACTGGTTTACATTTGTCTGAAATTTGACACACACATGTAAAATATTGCTGTCAGATGAAAACTGATTGAGCAATATTGAGTTAGTTCGTGATTGGTCATAATTGAAATGTATGTCAGCGACATCGTTCACATGGACTTAGTTTTGAAAAATTCATTTCAGAAACTATGAATATAGTGGAGCAGTTTCAGCCAAATCAACTGAACGGTGTTTCTTGATATTCTTTCCAACAAATCAGATACACTGAAAATTACTTTTCCAACCGTCAAACTAATGTTTAACGGCCTGGTCTAATGACCAGATTGCTAATGTCTGGAAATAATTATCTGCTGTTATGATCTCTTGTTAATGAGCAAAAGGTAAATGGCATAGTTTCAAAGGGAAGGAATTTCATAATTTTGGAATTGAAGAAATTTGAAACATTGGGAGAACAGTTCGTTTTGAAATCTCCTTTTTATGTCATCATCTTACTGTTGATTTGATTCATTTCTATTCATATATGCATACAATTATATGTTTATATACTTATGAGGGAAACAGCTTTTATATTCTTTTGTTTTTTTTAGATTTTCTGTTAATTTCCCAAAATCTAATTTATCCTGACGAGTCCGGTTCTGATTAAGTGGAATACTATCGTGCTTATCAGTTACCTTTAAATTCGCTCATTTACAGTGGAATTTAATTTTGAAAAAAAATCTATAATTAGAAATTAATTTCTATACTATGAATGGAACATTGAATCTGAGTACTATTGACTACAGGAGTACCCAAAACACACCAAAACTGTTCTCTTCTGTACTGAACCAACATAGCTCATCGATATTCTTCACAAAAAACAAGACATTTCGTTTAATGCAGTCGATGGTATTAAACTTGAAGATTATCTAGAAGCGCTAGGAACACAAGTCGACCCTAAATATATTTTATTCTCATCAAGGATTTCAAACAATAGAATATGCATTTACTTAGCAAGCGAAGAAATAGTCGATGACTTTTTCCTTAAGGCAGAAGGAAAAATTATAGTAAACCAGGAAATTCTATTGGCGAGAAGTTAGAAACGGAGCTGCGCAACCTAGGCTTACACTTGGTCTCTGCATTATCTTTACTAAGAATTGGATCGTCCAATCCTAAATTAAAACATATCCTTAGTTTTCATAGACAAACTTATATAACTCCTGTAGACCACTCCAAAATACCCCAATCCATCATAACATTCGACGAGACCTGTAAATTGTCCATTACCCAATGACTAGCCGGTTTCAAACATAGATAACGTAAACCACGAGAACTGAACTCCCCCCCCTCTTCCTGAAACAATAGACATAACCTCAACTCTTACAACGGACACGTCAGTACCAAGTCTTTCAATGAAACGCCTTATATCTGAGATCGCTACTCCACCCCCACAATCACCTGAAACGGCCTTTACTAAACCCTTACCAAATCAGCTGAAGAAAGTCAAAACCACTTCAGAAAATCGGAATCATGTCTGATTTTTTGTATGAAGGTGATATCTTCAAAACATCTGATTCTAACCTCTAATATTCACTTGTCTTCTACCTACAATATTTACTTATTCGAATCAGCACAAACCTTTAAATTCATACACCACGCTGTTCTCAAAACGCAGATGCTTCTTTCGGTTTGAGTTTTAGAAGTTGAGTAAAAGAGTTATTCCATCAGCACTTTCCCAAAGTGATGAACTTTTGGAATGAGCATGCACATCATCATCATCTGTTGAGGTAATGGAGACACTTTTTATAATTTGAATGGAATTTCGTTTGTTGTTAATGAAGATAAACCTTCTATAATGTATTTTAAATTCATCAAAGCTACATTAAGATCACAAAAAATAATTCCGATTTTATCAATACTTAGAATGAATACACATTGTTATTCTTACTTTCTCAACGTTTGTGAATCGGCCATTGAAATGATATGATATCAAATGTAAAAACAATTCTAAAAGCAATGACCGAAGCTATTACTATCAACAGTTCCTAATTGATTTCAATATCTAACGGTGGTGTCGTGGCTAACGATCAAGTCTATCGCACCAACGACCTGAGTGTGTGACTCTCCCGTAAATTTAGACCATACCTTAACAAATTGTGTGCTATATTCCAACGAAAGACTAACTTAGGGCATCCCGCCTTCAATTAACAACGCATTAGAACCTTAGTATAATATTGAAAATACTGTAAAGTTTTTGGAAAATGTCCACTTGTTCAACTTTATGTAATACCACTGCAATTGAACTGTTCAGTCGCTAATAATCCTGGAGGTTGATGCGACTTTTAATAAAGTAAATTAAAAAAATATTATCCTGAAAAAATATACTCCTTTCTCCCTTATGTGTTTAATTTTTCTAGGTGAGTCAAGATGATAAACTGTATCTTTTTATTCTACTTATGTTCACTATGAATTCTTTCATTGAATGCTTTCATTTCTACGTTTTGAAAGGTAATTTTATTAATTTCAGAAATCTTTTGGACTGCCATACGATTTCGGAGCTCTTCGGACCCTTCAAGGCGATGAATGTTCTGTGCTCCGTGTTTATGAAGGTCACCGCGGAGTGGGAAAAGACTGGCGCCAAGGAGAATTTTTTGAAGGAAATCATCGAAGCGTTGCAATTCTTTTCATGCTTCCACATCAGTTACGACATTTTTTTCAATATGAAAAACATCGAAGGAGAAAACTGCTCAACTTTTCTAATAAAAGTTTTGCTCCTGTCGCCAAAACATACAGTGAATATCGTTCAACACTTTTTTCGCTCTACAAATGAGCGTGAACTGCCGATTCGGGAGATATTGGATATTTTCAACAATAAATTGTTGAAATCAGACTTGAGAGGTAAATGAATCAACATTGCGACATCCAATTTAGTTTTGAGTAATGAATTGAAAATATCGCTACTATACATTTTTTTTCAATAATTGTACATATCTATAGGAATTCGTGAAGCAAGATTTATAGCATTTGTTTCTCGCTCAGAATAATACATGCGTCATGGCTCCTGAGATGATGTAATTTTTGTCTATGCGTAGATGGCTGGCTACATGAATCCAATTAGGGAAAAGTTCTCCATCTATTTTCCCTAAAAAATATACATTGCTGCATCGGAGTCTCACTACAAGTCGACATGATGAATATCCCTATAAAATATATCAGAATAACAGCAATCATGACAATATAAATAAATATATCAGAAACTATACGTATGTTGAAAAATGTAATCAATATATTACATTGATTTTACTTTCCAAAATATATTTTTCAAGCTTTATTAATCATTTCTCAGAGATCACCTTTTTTAATGGAGTCACTTCAGTTATGAGGGTGCGACAAGTAGCTATGTAAAAAAACAATTCAAATGAATTACTACTTCTCTGTCCATGGGTCTGCAGCCATTCAGATTCTTTCATTACTGGTATCCAGAGAGCAGACGGAGAGGAAATTATCAAACCACTTGCGTCAACTTTGTCTTCGTGGATCCAATCTTCAGACAATGTTTCACAAAGCTCATTCGCTGTGACCGTCATCTACTTTCACGACGATTTTGAGCGGTCTTGCCATACACGTAACGACTATTCATTTGCACACTGTTGTGGGATATGAAATAGATTCCACAGGTTGCACATATTCTGTTCTTGAGATACTGATGGGCAAATAATACATAACACATATGCTTAAACCCTTCCAGAGCAGGCGACAGATAACCATACAACCTCACATATTTCAATGCACTCGATTCGTCTGCGCATTAAATCACCTACAAGACATGTTACGATTCACTTATTGCGATTACTTATTTCATTTTCAAGTTTTCAGTTTCCAATTTCGTTACTCAATTCTTCTCATTCTGTTTAAATCATTTAGTCCTCAGTGTAACAAGGTAATATGTAATTCGCCATTTTATGGCTGTGGACATCTTGAATTCGTAACGTTTTCAAAGAGTACTACTATTTTACTATTCAAACCCCGTTATTTGATACCCATATTGAGGTTGTTGTGAAAAAATATATAATCCGACATTTTGTAGCTGCGGTCATCTTGGATTTACAATGATACAGAATGTATCAAATAGTATAGTCATCAAAACTAAATGTGTGTACCAAATATCAGATGAATCTGTCAACAGGAAGACGATCAAACTTGAATCACTAAATTTGATCTAAACAAACAGGGTAACCTAAATAAAACCGTTCATTAACATACAATACAGTCGAGGGATTCCCAGTAAAATATAAAACATAAAATCTTGCCAACTTCCTAATTCTATTTTTGAGTTTGAAAATAATTTTAAGAAAATTTATCTCGAACGGTTTTTTTGAAACAAGAAATTATAATAATGATGTATGATGTACTAAAATTCAAAAATAATTCGGAAGGTCCTAGGTGGTAGTCATCACACCGCTCTCCTCAGCTTTCAGCAGCAATAAAATGTACTAAATTGGATGAGGATTATTGTGTTGCTCAAAATCGCTTCGTAAATAAGCCATTATTTCTCGTAAAAAGTGAAGAAAAAAACGGTTATTGTGGGTTATCCCAAGAGATAAACATATATCATCACGGATTTTTTGTAGACCTTTTCAAATCTCATTATTTTGATCTATCTCGCAGGGTTTAGCCTGTCTTTGCAATGGGAGCGTAATAAAATGTGTTTATTCACATTATATTAGAAATTAACAGCGCGTTTCTTTACTACATTATGCACGTTATTATAAACCTTTCTATTGAATCACTCTATCTATTAAACAGCCGTTGCGTAGTTTTGAAGATCTAAGCATTCATACATAGGGATACACAGCAAAAAGCGACTTTGTTTTATACTATGTGATATACATACGGTTAGCCGTATTTTGGGAAATAATAGGATTCATATCTTGAAAATCGATAAATATGAGTTTTTCAGTTTTCATCGAATGAATATTATGATGTTTTTCCAAACTCTCCGGTTATTCCGGAAGTTGGTACCAACTTCCATAATGTGTAACACTCTGTATATTTAGATATAACCAGAATTGTTGGAAAAATGCCATTATATTCCTTGTTAGATTGATGACCTATTCATTTTGTAAAAATTAATATTGAATATTAGACTAAGACAATAACTTTCATCTCATATTCACCAAGTTTCTCATTTGTTACGACCGGTTTGGGTTTGGTAAACCATTTTTAAGTAGTGAATACTACAGTTTTCAAAATCTGAATCTCTATAACACTGTAAAGAAACTATGTTGGAGTCTGGATGATATGAAATTCCCAAATAAATAGTAGATACTTGCCGAAAAACCCATTTCTCCTCGCATTTTCCTTAGTTGGGTTCTCTAAGGTTACTACAGAATCCCAAGTCCGGTCTTGTTCCCAACATGAGATACATTGATGCACCAACTGCTATCAATATGGAAAGTTGTGCATTTTTTTAATTCCATATCTGGTTTCGGACTTTTTTCGCCTTTCAGTAACCGCTCAACAACCAGTGAAGAAAGCACAGTAAATCATTCCTCGCAATATTTGCTTGCTCGGTAATATCTGGTAGGGTAGCACCATTTACTTTTACTTTTATGATATACTGAATGATAGCTTAATAATTGAAACAAATGGTTGTTGATTCACGGATATAACTAGATTCATTACCAACCCACGAACTGTTGAACAATGAATTTACTGAAAATATCATTTTCATTTCAATTTTACATATAATTTGAAGGAAAAATTCACTGTTTTTGGCTTTTGGACAGTTGAATGTATTCATCAGAGTAAATGTTAAATATCTCATTTTTTTAAAAATTTCTCACAGAAGTGGTCGCCATTCATTTAAATTACACGTGATATCTAAATGCTGTCAAACACGTAATGATTAGTTCAAGATGAAAGCAGTAGAAAAACAGTATTTTTATAGTTTCCTTCTCAACAACTATTTGGCGCGAAGTAACATTTTTATTCATGAACTTATTGAAATGAATATAAAACCCTCAGCACAATATAATAGTGAAAAATGCACCAAAATAGATAGAGCGGTTTTTTAGGTAACCGCACGTAAACGCACAGAAAAACAGACATTTCTTGAGTTGTTCATTGCGTAAATGCGATTAATTCCACATTTCAGGAAACCATTTAAGGTTTCCTGAAATTAATATTTTGCAGAACCCCGACTCAATATACTGGTGTTCCTCTAATGATTATTTTGTTACAGAATTTACATGTGAATGTGAAATTTACATCGAGAGTATCTGTGCCATTGTTTCTCGGTCTTTGAAACATAATTTGGAACAACGCAAGAAGAGCATCAAGGTGTTGCTCAAAGTTATAGAAACATTTAGCTATACTTCCAAGAGGGAAATCAAGTGCCTTCTCCTCATTGTCAGAACTGTCGCCGGTTATGATGACGAGTTCATGCAAGATCAATTAGACTGCAATGTTATTCCATCACTGACGAATAGTCTGTATCGTGCTCTGGGAATACCGAATGAGCTAAAGTTTAAACTTATGGATGCTTTTTTACTACTAAATCGTCTAGGCCGTGATACAATAACGGTAAGTTTTTACAAATCAATGAAATCACAACAAATACTGGAAAAAGTATACAATTATAACCCCAAATTACAATTCACTATAGAACTGGGAGATATAAATACTATAACTTTTTTGGATACAAAAAATAGAATCGAAAAACTAGTTCATCTCTCACTGAAACAAAAAATTTTCTGTTATTGAAAATTATACTAATACAAAATTATTTTTCAGAAAAATTACTTAACAAAATCATTTTTCTACTGTCAGTAACATAGAAAGTACAATATAATGATAGTTCACATATCAATTTTTCTTATAACCTTGGAAATTTATCTTCAAATATCATAGAACTTTTTCATAATGAACAAAATATCAAAATATGCTGAAAAAAATCACAACTTTTTAAAGAATTTGCACCAATGCCTTGTCTGATTTTCATGCCGTTAATTCGCTCGAACCATGCTTCCATTACTAACAACCATACGGTTGGTCCCAGACTTGAACCATGTGGATAGCCTATGTTCACCGTTTCAAAGACCACCCCACAAGTGACTGTTTCCTCCCCTATGAAACGCATGCATGTCGTACCAACATTTTCTGGCATTTCCATTCGCCTCATGTACACTTCAATTGCTGGTGCCCAAGCGATATTAAAAGCGTTTGACAGGTCCAACGCAACAATCAGACAATGTCTCCTTTCTCTCTTGTTTTCTTTTATTCGTGTTTTCTTTTCCTCCGGAAAAGCTTCGCATTCAACTCTACAATCACATTCTATCTCCATGCATTACTACAATTCCTCCTCTTTCTCACAACCATGCTTTCTATGTCTCCCTGTGTTAGATCTTTACCCAGTTCAGGGTTCTGTTATAAAAGGAGTCTGATCAGCTCCAAGTCCCTATAACCCTTATCCACTCCCGTGAGTAGGACATGGGGTTTCTGACCATCCTTCATACTAACTCTACTCTCATCCCGGAGTACATTCCTGATTTTTTGTCTACCCTCTTGCCTTTTATGACCACCACTCCCGTCCGGTTTCGAGTCACGGTTTCCACATACGACAGACACCCTTCTCTGCGAAACCTTTCGCTCACAATCCTCGCGGTTGGTATATTGTCCTCCTGATTAGCTTTCGTTATGATGATTTCCTCTTCTAAGAGAGGTGGAGTTTTTCACCCTGTCCTTTCCTGCCTAGATCTCTCTATTACGGTCGGGTATGTTTTCTTTCCTCTATTTTTCTTCCTCCTTTTCTTTTTGTTCTGGACCTCCTGGTAACCGGCATCTGTTTCCATGTTAGCTGCCTCTGTGTCAGCATCTGTTTCCATTTCCGTAGTTGCGACGATTAACGTTCTTCAGTCAGAGTTTCTGCACCCCTTTTCCGTGCGTTCCCCAAGTTCAGTTTGTTGGTCGTGACCTTTCTTGTCTCTTGCTTTTTACTCACAACATTTAGTTGCTTATCAATGTCGTTCACCATATTTTTCATGATACGCCACTCTTCTCCTATACCATTCATTCATTCTATCAGACCCTCTAATCTAACAGTCAGAGCTGTCACACCTTTCCTTTCCTTTTCCATCGCTCTCACTCCCTTATTCCCCCCTCAAGCATGCCCTCTTTCGTCTCAAGTGATTTAAGATTATTACCAAGCTTCCCACTCACTCTAATGATTTGCTGTAAGCTGCCGCTTACAGCGTTCTGTTCTTCCCGATTAAATTGAATTTTTCCCCCAGAGAATCTGGTCGTGGCCTTTTGTATGGTCTCGATCATATCCCCAATCATGGCTGTCCACAAGTCTGCATCCGAGTGTGCTTTACAACCCCTTCTAAAATATTCATAAAGGATTCCCCCAATTGCTCTTCTTCTTTACGTTCCGTCTCCCCTTCACTGTCTCTCAATATTCTATTTGAGCCCTCCTCTCTGTCGGTGTCCTGTTCAAAGACTCCGAGTTATCATCAAAACTTTTCCTCATTTTGCAGTCCATATTGTGATATTTCATTGGATTATATCCGAAAAATTTTCCAATTTATTCAAAATATAAAAGTATTCTTCCGTATAAACTGGCCCTTACATTCGATAAATTGGCGAAGGTTGTTTTATCACCTTTCGCCAGATTAGAAAGTAAAAACTTAACCGGCTAAAAAATCTCATGTCGTTTTTATTCCGACCACCCATAATATTTTATTTCACGTAGAACTATATTGTTTTTCAATTACTGAATGCATGCATCCAATAAAAATATTTTGTGTCTCACGAATTATTGAAGAAATATGATTTTCGTATACCTTGATAATGTGTCCTTTTTCACTTTTCACTTGTACTGTACAAAAACAATTCCAAATACGATTCTAGCAGCTCCCAACAACACGTTCGTCCTCGACGAAAGCTGAGAACGAAGTGTACAAAGGACAGTGGAATTGTTGTAATCCATTATATGGTCATTATCATTAACATGTTCTGATAAAGCACACCTGTTTATGTTCCTCCTGCGACTTTTCAGAGGTCTTGATATATATATATATATACAGTGTGACCCATTTAAAATGGAACCACCCCTGTAGAATGTGCATTTTTCAATCAATCTCAATTTTTTTTTATTGA
>WOGJ01023608.1:0-15309 GCA_015342185.1 Leptinotarsa juncta | reverse complement strand
CATAGTACACTTCGAATACAATAACATTTTCCTTTTTCTTTTTTGATATTCTCCGAAATAACAATTCCATTCGAAAAAACGAAAAACAGCATTTTTGGTTTTCCCAGTATAACTCGAGAAGGGCGAGAGTTCCCCTAAATTTTCTTCGATCATTGTATTGTTTCCGATAACAGTTACCATTTTTCCCATTCGAACCTGTTACGATTTAGAATATAGAAATGTTACCACATGATAAAAGAAACGGCCTGTATAGGACAAAACTTCAGTAACAATAGTTACAAATCCAGGTGGTATGAAAACCTAGGAAGTTTCAATTCTCATTTTTCATGATGATCTCCTACCACGTAGTAACGGTTATATCAAGCAATTTATATAAACCTTCCTCTTGAATCACTCTATCTGTTAAAAGAACCCACAACAAAACCCGTTGCATAGTTTCAAAGATCTAAGGATACATAGGGATAGACAGCAGGAAGCGAATTTGTTTTATACTATGTAGTGATGTTAAAAAAGGCCATAGCATGACATGAAAATTGGAGTCTTCCTCATACTTCTGGAGCTCATACAATATGGAAAAACCTCACGAAGAATAGATGGTTAAGATATAAACACATTTTAGGTGATTCCTTTTAGGCAATTATCAGAGCCGCAATAAAAAACCAATAATTTATCTAATGATCATCATCATCTCTCCAATTGTTCTGTAGAATGCGGGATGCATTTTTGTGAAACTCCTTAAAGTACTGACAAATGTGCCTCTTCAAAGAAGAGTTCTTCAATTTCATACATTTGGTCATACATTCCTACTACATTAAACTTCATAAAATATTCCAAAGACGTTGACGAAACTACCGGCAGTAGTTTATGTAATCGGAATATGACCAACTTTATCTTCGACAGTTGTCGATACACGTTTACACGTGATGTTCACGAGGTGGTCTGAGCTCGCAAAGCTGGTTAGTTCGGTTTCTTTCTTGTTGCATGCATTGAAATGTATTCACCTATTATAGAATATTAATTGCCTGATTAGTTGGTTTGTATTTCTTGATGCTGAGCACACTGTTTTGTCGACAATAATAAACGTTGTCTTCTATCATTGCTGGACTATTCTAAAGCATTTGATCGTATTAACCACTCCCTACTTCTGACAATACTGAAGTACCTGGGTTTTGTCTCTAGCGTGGTTACTCTTCCTGGAAATTTACTGCTGAACCGTCCTCAGTATGTCATACTCAATAACAAAAAATCAAATACCCTTAAAATAAATAATGGTGTCTCTCAAGGATCGATTTTAGGTCCACTTCTCTTTGTTTTATATACTTCTCAGTTCTCATACTACCTTCTTCATACTTCCATGCATTGTTACGCCGACGATACACAGTTATATTTACAATTCGATGTATAGGCACATATATAAACCAATCGGCTTCGTTAAGAAGCTGGGTTTATTTGGTCGAGAGTGAATAGGTGTGAGCCACAATAAACCCTTGCGAGTTGCGGTAGAGGGTCGAATAGACCCACTCACTTTGGGCCTAACCTGACCTTGATATCTAGGTGAATGTGAAATTTGAGTATTACAGAAAAATGAATCTTTTTGGAAAAATTACAGAAAATATTAAGTTTCTCATTTGGATTTTTTAAATTTCTCAATAACACAATCCTGCAGTCATACATAGTTTTTGATATACGTATACAAGCTTCCTATCTGTGTATCACGCCATGTTTATATGAAGCGTGATATTTTTCAAGTAAAATATTATCTCTTCAACATCTTTCGAGTTGCACCACCCCCCATAAAATTTTCAAAAACAACAAGAATGGAATAAATTGATGGATGTAGCCGTTACTATGGGGTAGGAAATCATAATGAAGAAAAGAGAATTGAAACTTTCTATGTTTTTACCACTTTTATAAAAATGATAAAAAACGTAGAAAGTTTCAATTCTCTTTTCTTCATTAACAAGAATGGATGTGATAACTCCTTTGAAAGAATTTTTATTCATATATTGATTTTATAAAAAAAGTAGACGTATTTGAATGTTCGAAAGCTCGTGTTATTTGACATTTCAACAAAATTTTTCAGTTCCTTGATAAATAACAATTTTTCCAGATTACGACTTAATTGATAAAACCAGTTGATATCAGAGTGGTAGAATTAGACCAATTATGGTAAAGTTGGTAGAAAAATATCATAAAAACCCGTCCAGTTGATGGGTGAATATATGCGAATATCTGGAAAAATTCAAAACTGAAGTCCACCTGAGCGATGTCTCTGATAATACTTTGTCTAACATAACATTTTTATATCCGCGAGAAGGACGCAGCCATTCAATCAGAACAGAGAACTGTACTTGAAGAAAAAAATATTTTTGTTGAAGGGCATTTCATCGAAAACAATCAAGGCATTTTCGAAGAAAATGAAATCAATTTTATAGCCCAAAACATTTTTTGGCCTTATATAATTCTTACCTAAAAAGAATTAACGTCGTGTTGTGAGCATTTTTTGAAAAATTTACTCTTGCAGACATTTCCAAAAACATCAAAGGACGTTACACAAATTTTGGTGTAATTGACTATACTCATGAAACACAGTTTTCTATATTCCAATTCATTTAAAAATAGGATTCTGGATTATTTACTTTCCAAATACTACCCTAATCAAATGAAGTAAAATTTTAATAAATTCAACATATTGTTGAATGATGTATAGAAAAAATTCAATATCATAGAATGGAATGTCATATATTTTATGTACTACTATTTAAATTTTCTAACATAAGTTTTAAAAACCTCTCTGTTCGAAGGAAATATTTTTTTTAATTTCAACATTTTGTGGGACGAAGGCAAATGCAAGCATTTTTACAAAAGATACCGTTAAACACAGTATATAATGCGGTGTAGCAAATGATTGCTATATTTATTTATTTATGAAGCAAAATTAGAGAGGAACACATGAGGTTCAGAGTTGATGTTTTCACAGTAATTATCAAAACAGCAAAAGAAATAACTACCCTTATTGAAGTCGCATATTGACTTGCCATCTTTAAATGATTCGTGAATGTATTTGATTGTGTCTACAACAATCAATGAATCAAAGTGTAGAATAGAAATAAGGCAAGATATTTTTTCTGGTAATTTTACGTCTTATATATACCACGCTACCAGATATTTTTATTTGGTCAATTCTTTAAAACGTCTGCATACAGCAGTTTCTCACTTTAGATAGTCAGCATTTCATTTTCTGGCAATAAGATTGTAAGTGATTAACAGAATTCGAATCTTTCATTTAATTGTTTCGTTTTCTAGAAAACAGTGTCGTTCGTGGGAGAATAATAATTTTTAGAAACATCTGTGATAACTGCTACTCTTAATCTTATCAAATTAGATTTCGTTCAGAACAAAATTGTTACTATAAAAGTATTATCCTCGTAATGAATTATGCAATGAATGATCTACACTATTACCTCAACTGGTGTCGGTTGAAAGAGGTACGGTTAGAGAATCAAGTTATGTTATGCTTTATTATTAAAGAAATCAATGAGATTGAAGAAAATAAAATAAAAATGTATAATTTTCTCTCAACAGCGCAATGCTTGTTTCGTAAAAATTGTCAATGGCTCACACGCTAATGTAAATGAAATAGATCTAGAGCGAGATTGAGAACAAAGTGATTTTTTTAATAATCAATAACTGGAAAACTACATCAACTTAAATTGTCAGCAATTTATCACCTGAATTCCGATACTCGATAAAAATTCATGAAGCTAGTTTCATTCTGAAATTTTTACCGAACAATCAGCTGTTATTTGGAATACACATTTTTCTAAAATATTCTGGAATAATATATTTCAATTCCGTAACTGATTTTTAAATATGTAGTATTTTTTTCATCCCTTTATCTTTGTTTAGCTCTTTCAGCCTATTTTCATCTTGAAATTTGCTTAATAGTTCAAAAAAGGTAGAATAAACGAGTACTTACATGATAATAATCGAGGGCACAATTTTCTATGATGATTAATGAAATGTAGATTATATTCTACTGTTTCCTTTCCAACGCCTTCTGTACGTATTTCAAGCATGTCATCACTTTAAACTCAAAAAGTTCGTGTTTGGGCCACATGTATGGCTTAGAGTGGCCGTTAATAATTTGAAAAGATTTACTTCATTATGTGTCCTTTCTATTTCTTCAAGAAGTTCATAATAACACATCGTTTCAAATTCTCCTGTCATTTCTTCCTACCGTAATACTTATTTCAACTTCATATTTGGTGAAGACACTGATCACTGTTACTCAGCAATAACTTTAGATTTTTTTTTCACTGATCTAGCCGTTACTTGATGAAGATCCGTGAACTACACCTCACGATTTGATCTCCACAAACTTTATTTGAAAAATATATCAGGACTTAATATTTCGCTAACACACAATGTCATGATGAATTTCTCAAATAAAGTTTGTGGAGATCAAATCGTAAGGTGTAGTTTATGAAATAACTTTAGAAATAATCGAATTGAAAGGTATGTTCTAATCGTTAAATACATTCCGAAGTATTGAGAAGAAGAAATCTTTTGTGCTTCATTCTATTTAGACAATGTTTGAGCGTGTCATGTGAAATTGCCTAGAATTCGTGCGGAACAAACTCGTATTCGAATACTCAATTGAAAAATGTAAATGTAAGAAGAATATCAATTCGGGGTTATACCATTCGAATACGGCTGTGAAAAAAGTTGAAAATGTAGAAAAATCAATATAATACTGATTTTTTTGGCCGAACTAATCTTTCCCGACCTGCTCTAATGAAAGGCTATCAATATAGCATCTCATTAGAGCATGGGCTATATAGATAGCCTTTTTAGAGGATAGGATATTTTTACCTTGTACAATGTGAACATAAATATTGCAATAGATAACTTTGTAGAAAGGACAAACTATTTAGTTCACCCCAATAAGTTACTGCGTAAATAATTTTTTTTTCACAAAAAATGACTTCATCAGTAACTTGTCGTATTCATCAATTGTGCCTATTGAAGAAAACTTAAAAACTATACAGATACTTATTTTACGTTTCGGCGGCAAAAATTTGCCTCCCTCGTCAGAATATGAAAAAAATATAAGTATATTGGCAGTTTTAAATAGATCGCACTTGGCAACCTTAAAAAAAATTGGGTAGTGAAAATGACAGAGACTAATATCAGACAAAATTTTGTACTACATCGAATCACTATGGGATCATCTTCAAGAGGAAGATTAACCTTCCTCTTCCAGTTAAATCTTTTTTTTTTAAGATGATCACTTGGTAATCGAAATACGTGTCGAGGTGTTAAAATAACGATTGGTGTTGGGATGAAACTCCGGTTATATTTACTACCGATGAAGCTACGGTGTTTGCGAAATACATCTAGATTAAAAAAAATGTTTGTGAAAATTGTTTAATTATTATCATGAATGACCTAAGTTTGTTCCGGTATCAGGCGCATACGAGTATTTCACGACTTGTTCATTTTTAGGTCAGATTTGTTTGGGTTTGTTAAAAATTTTACTACATTTTACACATTGAAATTGTTTAGCTTTATATCAATATTGGCGTATTGCCATCTCGATGTCTATAGATATATAATTATATATTTCCAATATGGATATCAATCAATAATTAATGAAAAATATTATACTAGTCTTGGAAATATACAATGGAATTGGAAAGAATAAAATAAACAAATGAGGTCGTTTTGCAACTACCAAAAATATTGTCATTAAAGTATTTGCTGACAATATTGAGGAGTGCAAAATTATCTCAAAATTTCCCGAAAGCTCAAGTTATTTTATTTTTTTATTTATTTGTATAATAAGGGTATTCTGTTTCAATTATTTTGATGTTTCTACTTTCATATTCATTCACAATCCTTCTGTTGATAGATCATAAACCCATTTATTGAAATTCCTGGTAGTGTTTTCAAACTTAATATTTTCTTTAGCTTTGATATTTCCAAGTATTATTCGATTTGAAAGGACGTAATTAACATATCAAGTACCTAAGTTGACGAATTCAGTAGAATTTTACCTGTTTCCATCTTCCAAACATTGTTTCAATATCTCTGTAAATGTACCTGCAGAAAAATATTAAGAGAGAAAGCATCTAAGTTAATCTGGTCAATAGAATAGAAATCGGATTAAAAACGGAAGTACCTGTAATTTGTTTCATTTCCGAAATTGAAAATGAATAAAATTATACTAAATACTTTGGATCAACTTAGTTTTGACATCCATCTTTGAATATGAACATGAGATTTGGCATTTGCTAAGCCTGTTTTCAGATGTATGAAAAAACTCTATCGAGGTTTTACAATTTATTTTTTCCACCAGGCATAAATAATATTGTGGATGTGCATGAAGTACAGAAAAGAATCTTGTTGGGATTATAGATCAAGAAAGTAATCAGTTTTATATTCCGCTATTTATGATAATTACAATTTTTCTTTCATTGATGGTTTGAAATTTTGAAACGTAAGTTGACAAAATTCAAAATAACTCGGTAGGCAGCCGATTGGTTAGTGTGAATCGTACTTTAAACCGCTCCATTAAGGTGGGTTCAAATCCAACTGTAGGATTTCCTGCAGCTAGGAACACCTTTAGATGGTAATAATAATGATAATAATAATATTTATTCATCCATATTGTATACAAAATAGAATTAACATGTTGAAGGTTAAGATGAATAAATTTCAAATCCACTGAGGGTTTAACCCTGTGTGTGGTTAAATTAACAAATACAAAAAATAAAACAATTTGTTGTAATAGCTGAAAAAAATAAAATATAAAATATCAATTCCGCATCGATGTACAAAATCAAAGGTTACGCGGTTACAACCATTAGCTCACACGAGTATCAACCTCTTAGGGTTGTAGTTTCAACAGTATTGATGAAAGTAAGGGATTTTAAAAACCTAATCTTTTCTTGAATTCTTCATCCTGTTTGTTACAAATTGGTACTTTTGTCACATACATTGCACATACATGGATTTTAAAAACAACACACATATTTCATAACTTTTTCAAAAAGAATTCCTGTTTACATTGTTGTGAAAAACTTGTATGTGAGATATTCTGTGACAAGTTTTAATTTCCAAAAATATAAAATCCAATACTGTCATGCTGACGTCATCCACACACTCTTAATTTAATCTATGTATCTTACAATTTTCATAAAAAAGGTATATTTAATTGAAAATTACAATGCGATCTTATAAACCATCCAATTTGTTTACTGTGTTAAAGGGGATACTATGTAATTATAAATTATAGGTATATTGAAAATTATATACTGAAAATTAGTTTTTGATGTGCAAAACAATTTAACTACTGCCCAAATTCTACCCCGAAAAAAAAATGTGAAATGTTCCGTTATGATTTTTCATTTTGGTGTACTTTTACATTGAAATAAAATTTGATAAGGTTGATATTATACTCTAACATAATTTCACATTGTAATTTTACACTCCACTATTATTTCACACTGGAATTTTACACCCCGACATGATTTTACAATGTAATTTTTCAATCAAGGGTTATATTACCTACCTTCGCTGTAAGATTTACGTGTTCAGAGTTATTTTGAAAAAACGATATTTTAATCGGATAGTAATTCTTAAATTCAATCAGACACCTCAAATATTTTATACACCATTTTATTTGTAACTTTTTTTTGAAATTAACTACAGAATTAACAATTTTCTTTTTTATTTTCAATGTTAAACTTGTACGAAATACTACATGAAAATAAAAACTTGAATGAAAGAATTTTTCAATTCAACATATATTATCTTCTTCATCATCTCATCTTTTTATTTCTCCATCATACGTTGGTGGTAATATCCTAAGAGAAAAATAAACAAGTTCGAAAATCTGAAAAGTAAATTTTTGACAGACTTTGCAATTCCAAATTGTCATCTCTCAAAAAAATTGAACAATTAACCCGAACACCGTACTTTCATATGCGAAATCCTTTGCATTCATGAAAATGTGAATACATATTTTATATATAAAGAGGCTATTCAAAGTTG
This sequence comes from Leptinotarsa juncta, assembly GCA_015342185.1. NCBI lineage: Eukaryota > Metazoa > Arthropoda > Insecta > Coleoptera > Chrysomelidae > Leptinotarsa > Leptinotarsa juncta. The sequence continues at coordinate 7,251 of WOGJ01023608.1, read as the reverse complement.
GAATATCATATATTTCGCAAACGTTACGATATGATTACCTGGGATTCAGATTAGTCATAATTGTGACATAATATTTTTGTGCAATAAAAATTGAACTGGCTACTGAAGTATGGTACAATACGATTGAAATAGATGAATATTCAAATTATACCCTTCGAATGAAACATGAATATATGTATTTTACTAACTTCTCTCCCGGTGCATGTCAAATAATTGTCTTTCATTTGCAAATGAGTAAAATAATTTTTAAAATCCCCTAATACTTTTTGAGTTTACTCTCTAGAAGTGAATAAACAAACGTGTTCTCTTCAGAATATAAGTTGAAACAGATAAAATTTTTCTTCTTTATACGTACTCGAGCTGCATCTTCATGTTCACGAAAATAACATTTTTATATATATTCACATTACATTAATACTCGTAACAGAAATCAATTTCACATGTTTTTCGTTACCAGCTGCATTGTATATTAGTTTTTCGAAGTCATTAAAAAAATTGAAAGATTTTCTTCATGAATTTACTACAGAATTTTTTCAATCTTTGAGTCCGTAGATATGATAATTGAAATATTATACACCTATTATGCAAGGTTTATGAATTACAATAAAATACTGAACGTTCATGGCCTCGTTATATCGAAATGAAGCTTTTGTTATTATTATTATCTAATCATGAGTTACTGATGAATAGAAAAGTTTTTCTTCATGAAAAATACTTTGTGTTTACCCAGTAACTTATCGGATTGAAGTAAAAAGTTAGCCCTTTCTACACGTTTATAAAGTTCGCCATGACAGTTTTCATATTTTTCACATTTTGAAAGGTAAAACACCCAAAGAATATCAATAAAAAAGTCTATAGTACAATTCCATAATAATAAGCACTAAATTATCAGGAATATTATTGCATTAAAACGAAAACATTGTTGTCAAGGTTGTGATTCTATATATTAAATTATCATTTTTCCTCATCTGTTTAGTATAATTTCCATACGGCGCCACTAGAAGAGACAAATTGAGGCACAATATCAGTCAGTTCTAAGAATTTAGTGCCTAATATTTTGGAATGCTTAGATTATAGTAAGCTTCACATAACATTAGGTTTGATTTATATTCCAGTCGTTTCATAGAACCTTAAAATCACGTCAAATATTTGTTGCAAAAACATATGGAAATACTGTTCAGGTGCTTGATTTAGCTGAAACTAAGATCACCTATATTTATAGTTTGTGGAATCTCGCGAGATTAGGGCTCAGGCGAGATCTCGCGAGTTTATGTATAACAATACCGCGAGATCTCGCCAATTTTGAAATCTTGCGAGATTGTCAGTTTTGTGTGTTTATTCTTGCAAATGATAAACTAGAAAAAAATAGTAAGAGTTATAGATATTATGAAATAAACATTTATTTTTAGGAATAAACATTTTATTTAAGATTGTTTGACGTATCTATCTAATAAACTTTCAAGTGGCTAACTTTACGTATCTAATCAAATATGAATTGAATTAACAACCAGTCTTTTCTTCTAATAATAAAATAGTTTTCAGAACAAAACAAAGACTAAAATAGAACTCATTTACTAAGTGGTTCACCATTAACATGAGATATTATTATCTATTAAAGAAAAATATACCTACTCAGATATCTATTAGAAGTTCGAGATCAATTATCAAAATTTACCAATCAAATGAAAGGCTTGTTCATTTCACATCACACGCCTTTATTACGAATTATTTTAAAAGTAGCTCCATGAGAAGCACAAAATGTCCAAAGAATCATCTGCTATACGGCTTCTTATAATAATAATAAAGCATTTATTGCCCAACAATAACAACCATTTACAGAGCTATTTAAGATGACAATATATATTAAGTATACTCCTAGCACTAATACATAGAGATCTCAGCGTTATAATACGATATACGCTCTAGACTTATTTTTTAACTCGATTGAAGAACAGAAAAAAATATCACAATATTCACAAATTTTGTTATAGTTCGTACACATTACATAGATTGGTGCCTTAAGCATAAGGTTAGTTTGCGCCCATTTACACATAAAAGTGCAGCTTTTTCGAGATGTTTGACGGGGTACAAATATTTGGATGTAAGATAGTAATTCACAGGAATCAATTTTATTGTTGAAAAGATTGTAAAGAAATAATAAGGAAGTCTGCGCCCTGCATTTTTCTAAGGATATAAAGTCAAATCTTTGTAATAAAGAAACGTAGTTTTGGCCTCTAGGTGAGTATACTCCATCAATTTTAAAGCTCAAAAATTTTTTTTGTGCCTTCTACACGATAGAAATATATTGTCCATATATGGGGTTCCGTATTAGAGATTCATATTCTAGTTTTGATCGGACAAAACAGAAATACATTTTTGTTAGAGCAGTCAAATTTGTGAAATTTCTACAATTTCTTAAATAAAGCCATATGCACAATATGCTGCATTTACTGTACGACTAACGTGTATGTTAAAGGTGAGCTGCGCATCAAAATAAATTCCCAGATCTTTTATCTCGTCAGTACGCTGCAGTTCTATATTATCTATTGAGTACGCATAGTGAAGACTATTACTTTTCCTAGTAAATGTCATTGCTTTACATTTAGATATATTTACTGGGAGTTTATTTTTGATACACCACCTAAGAAAAATATTCAACTGGATCTGCAAATAACTGCATTCATTTAAAGAAGTGACGGACGTATATAATTTTAAATCATCGGCGAACATAAGCCTCTTGCATTCGAGAGATGTACACAAGTCATTTATGTACAGCAAGAACAGTGGGCATAAATTAGATTCCTGTGGTACACCGCTGTATGCCGTATACACTTCCTATTTGTAACCATTGTATTGAACAAACTGTTTACGGTTGACTAAATATGATTCCAAAAGTGCTATATACATTTTGGGAAAACCTACGTTGGAGAGCTTGTGTAATAGAAGTGTGTGATTTATTCTGTCGAAAGCTTTCGAGAAATCTGTATACACCATATCCACCTGACCCCTATTATCTAGTGTTTCGCACAGAAATTGACTGAATATCGATAGATTACTAATTGTCGAACGAGAATTCATGAATCCATGTTGATAGACAGAAATTATATGTCTCGTTGACAAGTAGATGCGGTTGTACAAAATTATCTCGAATAATTTGGCTCCAATATTCAAGAGAGATATTGGCCTATAATTATCAATCAGATTCTTGGCATCTGATTTGTGTACAGGACATACCTTAGCCACTTTCCAAATATCGGGAAATATGGAAGATCTTAGTATAGAGTTGAATAAAGTTTTGAGGGGACGCACTAAGACCCCTATACAGTCTTTGAATAGAAATGAGGGAATGTTATCTGGTCCAGTTGTAAATTTATTTTCTAATTTTTTTGCTGCCTCAAAGATTTCACGTTCACTTATAGGTTCAGAAGTTATATCTACAGACATATTGTGACTGGGACTAAGATCCACAATCTCTTCGTTGATTTCATTAGATTGGTATGCAGTTTTAAAAAAGTTACTGAACGCATTTACTATAGTTTCAGGATTATCATAAACTTCTCCATATTTCATGATACTTGGAATTCTAGATGTATTATTTTTCCGATGAACAAATGTCCAAAAAAGTTTGGGTCAACTCTCAATTGATTTTGAGCATTTTTTAAGTAATTTTGATATGTTTCTTTACTTTTTTGTTTAAAATTAAGTCTCAAACGTTTACATTCCTCAAAAAATATATTACTTCTAGTTTTTTTTTGTACTTTTTGTGTACTTTGGCCTTTTCTATGACAATTCGTATGATATCACTCGTATACATACAGGAACATGTAGGAACATCATCAAGCAGTGTATGAAGTTTATCATAGAAACTTTCGACAGCAAAATTGATTTCAGGAATATCATCTAAGAAACTCCAATCAGTTAACAAGATGGCGTTATACAGTGATGGAAAATCTGTCTTTCTGAAGTTATAAGCTCTTTGGTTGTGATTTAGGTCCATTTTGTTTTTTTGTTTATGCACATTATTAATATCAACTATGAGAGCTGGGTGATAGGTATCCTCCTTAACTAATGGAATATATTCCCGTCTCACAATAGTATTAACGTTTCCTATCACTAAATCTAATAATTTATTCTGACCATTCAATATATTGTTATATTGCTTGAAACCCAGGAATGCTAGGAAATTACGAATTATATAAGATCGTCTATCATCTGCATTTATTTCACAAAACTGAGGACAATTGAAGTCCCCCAAAATTACTATTTTATTGTTAAAATTGAATACGTCCCTACTTTCCAGGGGTTCAAAAAACGCATCATATATTTCAAGGCTGGTAGAAGGCGGAATATAAATAACTGCTACATATAAAACCAAATCTAATTTACATTTACAAACCACTATATCTATGTCCGGAAAATTTTCATGAAAATAAGAAACATCAACCATTTCAGATTTCAGTGCAACATCAACAGCCAGTAGAACACCACCATCACAAGTAAGTCCGATATTATCAAATTGGCGATCACTACGAAACACATCGTAATGTTCGGGAAACAGTTCACTAGAATTCACCTCCGCTTCCAACCAAGTCTCTGTGACTGCTATAATATTGTATTCGTTGTCACTAACATTGGAAAAAAGGTATCAATTTTCGAATTCAGGCCTCTTACATTCTGGTAGTAGTTAATAAACTGTTATTGCTATTGGGCTTCTCTAGTTTACCGAGATAATTCTTGGAATCTGGTTGATATACTTTATTTTTAGATCGCCTTCTCCGTCATTAGTCCTTTCTGTCAATTCCTCTTTAATTCTTCTGAAGTACTCTAATTGTCTTTTAGTTCTGTCTATAGACAAATTAATATTCCTGAAGTTTTGGTGTTCTTTTAATTTTTTTGCATTAGTTAAGACTTTTCGAACAGCAAATTCATTTTCTGATGTATACTCAACAGGTCGAGTTTTATTAGCAGAAAATTCACCCAATCTGATAGGTTTGAGATTATTCAAGGCTCGCGTTATCTCGGGAGAAGTTATTGTTAGTATATCTAACACTGCCTTTTTATCATCTTCAACTCGTTCAGTAATCGTTTTTTTTCTAATCGGGTTCTCCAATATTGAAAATTATAACATTGTTTACCCGTTTCTGTCGGTCAGCTATCTCAGAAACCACTTCGTCAAAATCGAAGGCCGATTCGTTTAGTGAGTTCAGTTTGTTTGCCTTCAACTCTTTGATATCATTTTGCAGATTCACTATGAGTTGCTGAGTAGAAAAAAAAATGTATATTATTTTCTGTATACTTTGTAATAAAAAACGTTTGAAACACTTTTTTGGAACTTTTAATAGTATTGTAAATATCGCTCAAAAAACAGAATTTTTTTTTTCGAGATGAAATAACCACTTTGGAAAGGGTTGCAATTTGATTTCATATGCATGAAAGATAAATTCAACTGAACATTCCCAAATATATTCATTTATTTTCAAGTCAGTATCCATAAATCTGATTAACGGAAAAACAGATTTTAAACAGAACAGAATTCCCAATCTCAGAAAGGGGAAGGTAACTGTCTCTCAGGATAACCACTTGAGTTAAGTTGAATAAAACTGAATCAATTAAAATGGATGTAATAAAAATAATAATTTTTTTTTTTCAATTTAACTAGGTTCATAGAATTTGTGACTGAAGACGCTACTGATCTTGCGGTAAACCATTCATTGTAATATCATTTTACCCAGATGACCTCATTTCAATATGTCTAAGTGTTCATTGCTAACATACATTTCACAATGATTATTATTTACGGCTAGATGATAATTGAAATTGGTTTTTATGATATTGATACTTTTTATCTCCTCAGGTAATTTCATTGGGATACACAACTGCAAGGTGATGATGGCTTGTCAGAGGAAATCAAACTGGTCTCTTGAAGGACTAATAAAATTATTAATTCGTTGCTACTGTTTGAGTTTCGCCAGCGTTTTTGGCAGAAAAATGTGAAGGTGACGAATGATTTACGAGTGAGTAGTCACCTCACGAATGTTCATTGACATATTTTTCACATTAGCATCCTTTTCATGAAATCATTAAAGTTATATGGAACAGGATAATACGGCAAGTCATTCATAGAGACAATAAAACCATTGTACAGGGCGACATTCAGTTATTTATAAAACGAAATATATGAAAATACAAACAATGGTACAGGTCTGTCAAGGCGTTTTTTCTAACCATGTAACAGTTCGAAATGTATTTCAGTTCAATTGAAAAAAGACTAAAAAATCAATAATTTTCAACTGAATCCTTTCTATTATTCAATAATCTTTCATCAGACTATCGCAAAATTGAAGGTATTATCAAATTGTTTTCTAATTCCTGGTAATTCAATTTCCCATTGAAGTGTTTTCTGACCTATAATTACTCATAAATAAACTAGCACCAAAGTAGATTTCTCTCTCTCTCTCTTGTCCAAAAAGAGAAAGAGAGGGTAGTACTCCTAGTGCCAAGTTGATAATGAATGACCGAAAGGAACCTATCTGTAATCAGTCCACGATTTGATATGACATTAATGATGATTCACAATGAAGAAGAAAGTCCATTCTTAGATGTATTGGTGAAGAGAACCAACACAAAGTGGGAAAAGTGTACCGAAAACCCACTCACACGGGACATTTTCTGAACCAGGAATCCAAACACCTTCAATCTACCAAAAGAGGAATCATCAAGATTCTACTGGATAGTGCTTTCGAGCTCTGTAATACTAAGGAAGGTCTCGAGAAGGAACTAGGCATCATCAGAAAAGATGATTATATTCAGGATAATGATGCAGGTTTTGCCACTTTTGATTTGATTTTTGTATGTATGGCTAACCTTCTCAAAAATGTTGCGGTGCATAAGAAGGAAGCATGCATCCAGCTTTTGAATGTTATGTTCTTCCAATTATCCTTTTTGAAGAATATGCTATTTGACAAACCAATCTATAATAATAGTTGGTCGTGTGCAGGTAAAATTTTTTAATGGCCTTTCACCTCTTTTTGACTTTTTATTATCAAATTCGCTACCAGGAATGAATCGACAAATTTCCAGGTTACCAGTAATTCAATATTCAATAGAATTTTTGTAGGTTGGTTTCCGGCCAACTGAAATTGTCGTCAAATTTTCATTAGAAATAGATTACTTACTATCAGTGAATTTAGACTACCTTGTGGACATTTCGTCAAGTGAACCAAATACCAAATATGGCCTTCATTATTTATC